>CM069142.1:3460627-3537426 GCA_035221665.1 Okamejei kenojei
AACCATTTACAATGGTACGTCCTATTTTGATTTGTCCTGTCAAGATGTAGCACTGCACAGCGCTTATCACATTAAAACTCCATCTCCATCTTTCAGCCCACTTTACCAAATGGCCAAATCTCTCTGTAGACTTTGAGAATCTACTTCATTATCACACTCCACCTATCTGCATACTTACTTATATTATCCAATTTATTCCAACCCATCATCCAGATCATTGATGTACACAGGCAGGGCGAGTGAGTGCCGCGAGGCTCCGGTGTTGAGGCCGCAACTGTTACAATATAAATACATATGTGAAGAGTGTACTTAGTAGCAACACTACAAGTTTGCGGGGGAAGGGTGACACAAAGCGGGTGGGGTTGGGGGGGGTGGGGGGAGGTGGCAGTGTGAACTGTGAAGGGGAAGTTAGGATGTTGCAGTGTGACCGGACCAGGGTTGATTAGTGTTGCAGTTACCTTAATATTTTACTTCGGAGGCAACGGCAGTTGCGGAAAACACGGGGGGGGGGGGGGGGCCGAGGGAACACGGTCCCCCCCCATGTTTTGAGAGGTGGGGGACATCCTCCCCCCAAGTTTTTTGTCATCCGGATTTTAATCTCTGCTTTCCCACGAGAACAGTGAATGGGACTTGTGATCGAGGCGCCGATTGGACGATGAGAATACTTGCTCAGCAGGTAATGGGGGAGGGACCATGGCGTAAAAGTTAGTGCGATTGATTCGAGGGGGATGAGACAAGGGGGGGGGGGTGGGCTGCGGATAGAGTGCGGTGAGATTGGAGGAGGAGGAAGTGGGGGGGTGGACTGAGTCTAAGTGCGGTGATTGGAGAGGGAGGATTCGGGGGGTTGAAACTGAGGATAGAGCGCGGTGATTGTAGTAGCTAGACTATGCACCGACCCGGGCCTCATCCACAACTCAGAATCGGTCTCCGTCACTGTCCCCGACCCGGAGGGGAGGGGGGAGGGCGGGGGACATTATGAGACAGACACTGAGAAGCAGGCCGGCGAGGGTATCCCATCATCCAGTCAGGGCTGTAACTTAACACGGCGAACGGCAGAGTTTGAGCTGCATTTTAACACTGGATTGCGTGCCTCCAAAGCCTCCGCGCGAGTGGTGTGATAGACAGTGCATCAATTGAGTCCCCCCCCCCTGTCTCCCCCATTTTTGACAGCGAGTTCCGCTCTTGGAGTCACGTGAGTGACTACGATTGAGTCTGATAGGCCGACCCTCCCCACGCATTGCGCCTCATTACGCTAACGCGTTGTGCACCGACTAACTGGCCAGGCGCGCGGCCTCCTGCCAGCGATAAGTTGAAACCTGGAAGGTAAGTTTTTTAACTTATTACTTTCTAGGATGTTTTTGGGTGCAGGTAAGAGTTTGCCTGATGGATTGGGGCGAAGTTGGACGGCCCGCGGGAAACCGGTTATGGACCATGGGAAATCCCGGTCCGGACCGCAGAATTCGCGGGTAGCAGCGGCCGTCGGTACGTTATCCCCAAGTCGCTACTTGGATTAGGGCGACACCCCAGTAGGGGAATGCCGAGTGGGGGTTCGTCCCTGTATGAGCTCCCAGACGCTAAGGTCCCCCCAGAGAAAGGGGTTAGACTGCAGATTAGCCGGCCTTACTACCCCATTCATTCACCATGGATCCCAGCTCCCACACCGCAATGGTTCCTCCGAAATTGGGGTTTGACTGCCAGTTACCCCATCGGTTGTTGGGTGGGGGGGGGGGGGGGAAGTGCCGGAGCGGGGGCTATAAAAAGCCTGTTCACGCTCCTCCGGGGCCTGGCAACGGGGAAGAATGCTGCTGCTCCTTCATCTCCTCCCATACCATCACAACCCCCCAAGAATCGGTGTCAGTGAGGAGTGGGCTCTGGAGCGGGTCACTGACAGTAATATTGATCTGGGAGGCCATTCAGACCATCTCCCTCAATCAGTCTTTATGTCTGTCTCCACTGACAACTTTCCCCTTTCCTTCCCGCTTTCCCCAGCTTTGAGGAAATAATATTAACCTTAAACATTCACTCAGTTTCTTCCACCACAGATGCTGCCTGGCTTGCTGATTATCTCCAACGATGTATTAAATTTTCCATTCGTGGGGGAAGCCCATGATAATCACTGTCTTCATTGCCACAAATGTGGAAATTGATGCCTGTTGGCTGGAAGCTGCAATCTTGAATCTTGACAGGCAACATTTTGGGTCTGGACCTTTCAGGCAGATCATGCCTTTAAATGCAGTTGCCTATCTTACTGTGATATGGTTTATTACTTCTTAGAATCAATTATATGTTGATCGAGCTCGAATTCAATTAACAGCTGATTTTTTTCAACCCTTGAAAAATATTCTGAGAGACAAAATATCTAATTTCTATCCTGAAGAAGTTACACTTTATTTTTAGTTGTTGACACTTTATCCTGGAGTTGTCTTGTATTAAATAAACAATTGACATTTTTAAAATCTGTTTTGGAATTAATATCTGATGATTACACATTACGCAGCAAAGTGTATCAGGTAAAATGTTTGGTTTTCCAGGATGCTGACAAGTTCAAAGACACGCACACACACACACTGGCAAAGACTGGCCGCCGGGCTATTCTGCTATCGTCACTTCTTCAAGCTCAAAGTTGAACCACCTGGGAGAAATCTGCACTATCAGTACTGCTTCAGGCAAATGTGAAATGCAGAAAGAAGCCTGTGATCACCACAACTTCTCCTTCGAAGATCACAGGACTAAGCCTATTGAGACAAAAAAGCACAAGATCACCAGCATCTTGCCTTATTTACAACGCCAGAGACCCAGGTTCGATCCACGAATATGTGTGCTTGTCTGTTCGGCGAGTTTGTACGTTCTTCTCGTGACCTGTGTCTGGTTTTTCCCCTGAGATCTTCCTTTCCTTCCTCCCACACCCAAAGAGGTACAGTTTGCAGGTTACTTTGGCTTGTATAAAATGTAAATTGTCCCAGAGATGTTGTAGTTCAGTTTCCATGCGTATCTCTAAACTAAACTGAAAAACGACAACTCTTCCTTGTGCCTTCAACCTCCCAAAGTGCAACATGTCACACTTGCTCAAATTTAATACTCTGTCCAAGCAGAATCGTTCCAGGTGCGACAGAGGTTTCACCTGCACCTCCTCAAACCTCATCTATTGCATCCGCTGCTCTGGATGTCAGCTGATCTACATCGGTGAGACCAAGCATTGGCTTGGCGATCGCTTCGTCGCCGAAACAACACCGTCCCTCCGCTCGGCGCACAATAACCAACCTGATCTCTTCGGTGGCTCAGCAACTTCAACTCCCCCACCCATTCCGAATCCGACCTATCTGTCCTGGTCCTCCTCCATGGCCAGAGTGAGGACCACTGGAAATTGGAGGAGCAGCACCTCATATTTTGCTTGGCAGTTTGTACCCCAGCGCGCATGAACATTGACGTCTCCAATTTCAGGTAGCCCTTACTGTCTCCTCTCCTTCTCAGTCTCTCTTCAGCCCTCTGACTCCTCCTCTTCCTTTCTTCTTCCCGCCCCCTCCCTCCCCCCCACCCTACATCAGTCTGAAGAAGGTTTTGGCCTGAAATGTTGCCCATTTCCCTTCACTCCATAGATGCTGCGGCACCCGCTGAGTTTCCCAGCATTTTAATCTACCTGCGCCATTTTTTAACGCCCATTTCTGCATCTGATCTTCATCCCCCAGTATCTTGACAGCTTCCTCACTGTCTGCAACTTCTCCAATCTTGGTATCGTCAGCAAACTCACTCAGCCACAAATCGCTAACATCTTCACACATGCGCTCTGATGGAAGGACAGCGCATCCTGGACATTGTTTGTGGCCGCTGCAAATAGAATAAAAGCACCTGGTTCACACCGGCCATTGTGAAATGGTCGGAGTGGTCACTGCCGAACCCGGCTCTTTCAACGCAGCACCTACTTCGATGGACTGGCCATATCATCCACATGTTCAACACACGTCTCCCTAAATAAATCCTGTACTCTCAACTGAAGGAAGGTCAGCAATCCCCCGGCGGGCCAAAGAAAAGTTTCAAGGACAACACCAAGAACAGTCTGAAGAAATTGCCATCATCACATCAAGCAACTGGGGGGGGAAAAGTGCATTGCACTAGACTCAGCACTCCTGGAGGAAGTCCGTGTCTAGGAATGAGCTGCGCTTCATGAAATGGAACCATGCTGTGTCACAGAGACAAAGCAAAAGCATCGTAAGGAGAGAGAGAAGGAGGCTCGACAACTACCAACCGCAGCCAGTCTCCACTACCCACGTTGCACCAAGGTGTGTGGATCGCGGATCAGCCTTTACAGACGTCTGCAGACCAACAAGTGGATGACCCTATGGAGAGGACAGTCATACATGTTTCGAGTGACCGCCAATGATCACACAAGAGAGACAATTTAAACATTATGCCAAACCAATATATATATATAACTAGACCAAGTGCAGACCCTTCGGGTCTGGTTCCCGAACGTGCTTCAGACCCCGTGGTACGTGTCTAGGGGGGGGGGGGGGGCGAGGGTGGAGTGGGCAGACGGGCGTGATGCCGAGTGAGGCAGCGGGCCAGGCGTATGCCGCCAAGACGCTGCGTACGACGTCTAGACGCTGCATACCCCGTTGAGACGCTGCGCACACCGTCAAGACGCTGCGTACGACGTTGAGATGCTGCGTACGCCGGTCAAGATGCTGCGTACGTTCTAAATGCGCCTGTGGGCCGACAGGCCGACGTTGAGGCACTGGCTCTGTCACGCTGCCTCAAGCGCCAAAGGATGGGCTTGTTCCCCTGGCGAAAAGCAGCGGGGGAAGAGAGCCAATCTTCGGCTTGAGCCAGCGTGAGAAAGCCTGCCCGGGGGGGGGGGGGGGGGGAGTGAGAGCCAGCAGCGGCAGCGAGAATCGCCAGCAAAAGAAGAAAAATGGCGGCGTTTAGGTTGAAGGAGAGTCCTCGGCGGCAGCAGCCGTTATGGTGGCTGGCCAGCAGGAGGCGACAAAATTGAGTGACTGTGGGGTGGGAGGGGGGGGGGGGGGAGGATTTTTATTAAAAATAGTGTAGATTAAAGGACATAATTTAATGAGGATTGGATTTGCGAATGTAAAAGTGAAATGTCTAGCGAAATGGAAAAAACCTTGGAGTTTTTGCGTGTGGTTTTGGCGGACCAAAGGCCAAAAATCAAATCTGAAAATCGAATCTCACACACAGTTTTAAAAGTATATAGATGTAAATAAATGAGCTGGATGAAATCAATGTTGATTGATTGAGTTTA
Organism: Okamejei kenojei; assembly: GCA_035221665.1. Taxonomy (NCBI): domain Eukaryota; kingdom Metazoa; phylum Chordata; class Chondrichthyes; order Rajiformes; family Rajidae; genus Okamejei; species Okamejei kenojei. The sequence goes on from CM069142.1 coordinate 3,465,885, forward strand.
ATTTCGAAATGCTGGTTTACACCGAAGATAGACACAAAAGCTGGAGTAACCCAGCGGGACAGGGAGCATATCTGGAGAAAATGTGACGTTTTGGGTCGAGACCCTTCTTCAGACTGAGAGGCAAGTGAAAGGGAAATGAGAGGTATGGGAAGGCACAGAACAAATCAGAGCCCGAAACGAAGGCCCAGGAAAGGTGGATCCCACAATATTCCATTGGTGGTCATGGAAGAGATACACACAGGGAAACTAGCAGAACAATAAAGTGGGGGAGAGAACAGAGAGATGGAAAGTCAAGGTACTTGAGGTTAGAGAAGTTAATGTTCATACCGCTGGTTGTGTAAGCTGCCCAAGCGAAAAATGAAAATGAAACAATTCAGTTTAGTAACTAATGAAACACCAGTATGTAGCTATTATCCAGTCTGTAGCCATGTAGGTAGCCTACCTAGTTATCCAGTTGATTGCTCAGTCTCGTTTAGCAACCTAGCTTTCCCATATGTAGATCACTCTAGCTAACTACCAAGCTATCCAGTGTGTAATTCAGCCTTGCTATCTACCTAGCTATCCAGTAATAGAGCCACCTAGCTAGCGACCTAGTTATACAGGATGTAGCCTCTAGCTGGCTTATAATTGTGATCATGTTTTTGTCTTTCTGCTAACTGGTTAACACACGACAAATAAAGTTTTCACTGTACCAGATTCGGTACACGTGAGAATAAATTAATGAGGGGGAAAGAATTATATGAGATTGTTTTGTGGATTGGTGTAACACACACACCAATTTGTTGTAAAGCTTCAGTTGTTTGTTGTTGCTCATATTGTATTGCTCCTTTACAGGTGCTCTCCCCTAAAATCTACCCTAAAATTTACAGATGCCTTCCCTACTGCACCCATTTAAAGGTGCCCACCTCTAATTTCACTATTTACAGATGCCCTCCTAATTCACCATTTTTAAAGGTGCCCTCCCCTAATTCACTATTTACAGATGCCCTCCAATTCAATTCCACCATTTAAAGGGGCCCTCCCCTAAATCCCCCCTCCCATTTTACATACCCTACCCTACCCTAAATCCACATTTACAGGTGCCCTTCCCTAACCCCCCACCCCCTATTTCTAGGCACCGTCCCCTATATGTAGCCATATGTTTATATCTAGCTAGCTATCCAGTATATAGCTCATTCTATCTTAGCTACCTAGTTTTACAATAGGTTTCCTCAGTCTAGCTAACTACCTAGCTATTCAGTATGTTGCTCAGTCTAGCTATGGTTCCCCAGGAAAAGGGGTCAGACTGGCAGTTAGCCAGTCTTGCAACCAAACCATTAATTCACAATGGGGTGCAGCCCCAACACCGTTATATGTTCCCCAGAAATAGAGGTTAGACTGGCCGCAACTGGTCTCGCTACCCCCCCCCCCCAATCTCTGTCAATGGGGTCAGCATCTCCCAGACCGCTTAGGGCTTCCTAGATAGGGGTTAGACTGGCAGTAAGCTTTTCTCGAGACCCAGTCACTAACGTATGGGGGTCAGCAACTCACATGGTTCCCCCCCCCCAGAAAGGGGTTAAAACGAGGAAGCCGTCAGGCCTTGGGACTCGGTCGAGTCGGGCCAGGAGGTTCTCCATCCCCCCCTCCTCGATGGGTAGCGTCTGTGAACGCCTAAAAAAAAAACCCACCTGGAGCACCTGATGGAAGGTTGCTCCCAGAAGAGAGCTATCTGAGCCCGGGTATTATGAAAAAACCCGCTGGCAGTGGCAAAACCTGTGTCAGGGCTGCACAATGTCTCCCTCTCTGAGGAGAGGAGCATCAGGGGTCAGTTTTCGATCTGGCCCAGTCATATTCTGATATAGGTCCGAGGGACCATGTCAACGCAGGCAGCACTTGTCTCAGGGCTGTCTACGAGACTCCCCCTCGGTGGAGGGGAGTCCGAGAACATACTCGCAAGGGAAGAGGCAGAAAACCCGGAAGGGGCCAGATTCCCTCATGCTACAAGTGCCGGCAGTGAACAGAACTATTAAATGAAACCATCGTATCACCGATGACACCCCCATGCCTCAACGGCAATAGGCAGTTCACTTAAGTTCATGGGCGCTTGAAAGCTGGGCCAAGCCAGTCTCAGGAACATGGAAATCGAGGATGGGAATAGAACCCACATCAGGGGCCTTTGGGCTTACCATAAGACCACCGGTAACCATGGAGTAGGTGGTCTGGTTCTTTCGAAACATGGGGTAAGTGGACCATTTACAAGTTGGTAATATTTACACTTGTTTTGTACAAATGAAAATGATAACATGTGATGGGTAATTATCCACCGTATACAAGGGTACCAAGCATGGCTTGGAATTGGGGCCAGAGTCGTCTTTCGAGGCAGGCTCCGGATTACGGGCAGCATTGCATTCCGCGACAAGCTTGGTAATATGGCCAGAGTTGTCTTTCGAGGCAGGCCAGTAGTATGGCCAGAGTTGCATTCAAGGCAGGCACGGAATTATGGCAGGCGTGGCCTGTTCCTTGTGAAAGATGGAGGATGTTGGCTCATATTTCATTTACTCCCATGTGCAACATAGCTTTTCAGTATATGGAATTTCTGAACTGTCTAACTACTAGTTTCCTTAGGATCTTTATGGCATGCATCGATCTCACAGATGCATACTATTTAGGTCCCATTCACAGGAGATCACTGGGGACATTAGAAATTGACCTGGAGGATATTTTTCTTACGCTGTGTTTTGCTTAAATCAACTGTTTTCAGCCATCCAGTCAAATTTAAGTTGATACCAACTGGAAGTTATTGTTTATTGGATTTACCTTTAACTCATACCTGCCAACCATTCCGATTTGGGCGGAATTCTTCCGATTTTTCCATCCCAATTCCGAATTCCGATTTTTTGTCTCAATATTCCGAGAAAAAAAATCGGAAAAAAAACACACAGAAACTTTCTATGTGTTTTTTTTTCCGATTTTTTTTCTCGGAATATTGAACAAAAAAATCGGAATTGGGATGGAACGGCTGGAGCGTCTAGACTCAGAAGCGCAGGGGAGAAGTAGTGCAAGTCAGGTGGGCACCGGGGAGTGAGGGTGGAGAGGGGGAAATCAACGATCATCCCGTGGGGTAGTAAGCAAATACGTTCCTTATCACTTCCAGGGGCAGGAAGAGGCGATGAGGGGGCAGGGAGAGATGGTCCGGGTCCGGCCCCAGACGGGCAACACTCACCGGTCACCTCACTCGCGCCGCTGCCGCCGCCAGCCGCCGAGACTGTCACCGCCCGGTGAGTGACCGCGAGCGCGTCAGGTCGGGTCGGGGCCAGCCCGTTCCCGCCTCACCAACACTCACAAACTGAGAGTTTGACGAAGAAAACAGCAGCAGATGCTGGAGAATCGAGGGTTACACAAAATGCTGGAAGAAACTCAGCGGGTGCAGCAGCATCTAAGGAGCGAAGGAGATAGGCGACGTTTTGGGTAGACCCTTCTTCAGACTGAGAAGGGTCCTCGACCCGAAAGTCGCCTATCTCCTTCGCTCCTTAGATGTTGCTGCACCCGCTGAGTTTCTCCAGCATTTTGTGTAACCCCCCTGAGGTCACTTTCCCGCCCTCACTGACGTCACGTACCCCGCCCCTTACTGACGTCACTTGCCCCCCCCTTACTGACGTCACCTGCCCCGTCCAGGGCCCTTACGACGTACGTGCCCACCCGACCTCACCCGCCCTCACGTGACGTCCAAGACTAATAGGATTCCGATTTTTCAATCTCACAAGTTGGCAGGTATGTTAACTATTCATTACCTGTGATTCTGCCCTGGGGCAACAGATTGGAATCAATTGAAGCCTGCAGCAACCTTGTTATCAAGCAGTCTTCTATTTATCAGGTGCAATTGGGCCTTGCATTATTAGAACTTTCAACGTGCAAGTAGTAACCTCGCTAGTGCCATATGGGTAATTGTTAACAGACCTATGCTATTATCAGCTGAAGCTACCAAAGTCACAATGGTGGTCGAACTATATTCAGCATTGCTCCAGTAGTTTTGGTCAAATAATCTTCAGTTATATTACTTACAGATGCTAGAGCTCAAAGATGGAAAATCACGAATGCCATCTCTAGTAACGAAGGCGGATGGGATTTGCATGAATCACCAATTCTTCAGTTATTGGTATCAACTACCTATAGACACTAGGTGCATACTATGGGTTAAAGGGTTATTGTGCGAATATGCAAAACCTGCATGCTCAGTCCAAGTTGATATAGGTTGTTGGTGGCATATGTTAGTCATATGGATGCAATAAAGTCAAAGTATCCTGTCATAATTTACCCAACCTTTTTGGCGCTGGTGTATCATCGTGCAAAATCAATGACAACACAGTATGGATGTTGGATCACAAAGCATTTTAGGATCTATGGCTCGATGGCACCCAATATCGATATGTTTGCATGCAGGCTCATTCTCGCTACACGGGGGAGGAATGTTCTTTTATGTGGTTTCTCCATTTTGCCTCATCAGTCGGGGCTTGCAATAATTCAGCAAGATCCCGCATTCAGGGTTCTCGTACTGTCTGACTGGCCTATTCAGCCATGGTTTCTGCAAATGTTGGGAATAATATGGAACCTTATATCGGGTTCTAAACATAAAACTTTGCTGGTTCAGCCTGGGTTTCGGAGAACCAGCCTCTACATGATTAATCAATTCATTGCTTTACAGAAACTGAGAAGACCGCTCCTGCGGCTCGGGCTGTCAGACTGATCCATGTATGTCTCACTGCAGAGTGCAGGGAAAGCACCAAAAAAACAGTACTTTGCCTCTTCAGGAGATGGGAAGAGTTTCCTGTTAAATGTTATGTTACATATAATACGGCAGTTTATATGGGTCTTTGACAATAAATTAAGTTATAGTCCCATTAACTGTACCCAACGTGCTTCTCATCATAGTTGCTGCTGCGTGGGATCGGCTCTCTCCGGTATCACCCTCTGGTAGACAGTATTTAGGATATCATTAACACAAGTTCTTCCAGACCCAAGCACACGGAAGTATGGGATATTGACATTGTGTTAACATTTATTCACCATGGGGCTCCAGCTATATCTCTATCTTTGGTTCGGCTCGAATAGGTAGGTTATTCACTGGCGCTGCGCTCAGCGCACGGGTCCAGTCATTACATAAATTGTGAATGGACAGGATCATACACCTGCAATATCATAATTCATGTTTACATACCCCATTCACCTTCAGTTACATGTGGTCATACATTAACATTATTACGTCAAGGTCACCTAGAGCCTTAGAGGCTCTGATACTAGTTCAGACCATCTCCAGGTGGTTATGCGATGTTTTGGCTTATACAGGAGTAGATACTGATTTCTAATCTCACTCCACCAGGGCTGCAACAACACTAGCAGCAAGGGTTATGTGCGGTCCTCTGGACCACATCATGTCAACTGCAGGATTGTCCAACAAACGAGGTATCCAACATTTTATTTTAACCCATTGCCAGACCAGGAGTATTTGCCAACTTTATTTAGATTCAATGTTATAGTTTCCCCTCAGATGAGAGAGGTTACTGTATTATGATGAGGGATTATGTGCCCTCCGCTCCCTACCCTCGTAACATAACAATCTTTCTGTAAGTTCTAGTCAACTCTAATCTTACTATTTTAGTTCAACAACTCTTTTTCTGCGATTTTACACTGCTGCTTTGAAGATTGACGCGCATGCATGGGGACGCCCTTCATCACGTAACTCCTCATAAAATAACGATCAAACTTTAAACTGGTAAGCTCGTTTAATCTTACTAATATAGATAAATGTGAGGTTATCCACTTTGGTGGCAAAAACATGGGGGCAGATTATTATCTCAATGGGGTTAACGTACAGGTACAGCAAGCAGTGAAGAAAGCTAATGGAATATAGGCCTTCATAACAAGAGGATTTCAATATAGGAGTAAAGAGGTTCGTCTGCAGTTGTATAAGGCTCTGGTGAGACCACATCTGGAGTATTGTGTCCAGTTTTGGTCTCCTAATTTGAGGAAGGACATCCTTGTGATTGAGGCAGTGCAGCGTAGGTTCACGAGATTGATCCCTGGGATGGCGAGACTGCCATATGAGGAAAGATTGAAAAGACTAGGCTTGTATTCACTGGAATTTAGAAGGATGAGGGGGATCTTGTAGAAACATATAAAATGATAAAAAGGACTGGACAAGCTAGATGCAGGAAAAATGTTCCCAATGTTGGGCGAGTCCAGAACCAGGGCCCCAGTCTTAGAATAAAAGGGAAGCCATTTAAGACTTCAGAACTCCAAGCCGCTGAGTGTTCTTCCGTTCTGACACCGGTGCTCCGATCATCCCGGCGAGAGGGCCAAAACATTAGGCCGCCGTAGCAGCGGAGGGCTTAAGAACCCCGACCACGGGTGAATAAGAGGAAGATGCCTGAACTTTGTTGCCTACCCTCACAGTGGGAAACGCTGATTCCACTATGGGGAATGTTCATGTTAAATTCTATAGTATTGTTGTAGCGGCACCTAGTGGTTAGGCCACTCTTGCTATGCGAATCCTCAGTAGTCATGGGAATGAGTCACGTGCTATAGGGGTGTGCCCTAGTATATAAGAACTGACCTTCCCTCTCTCGTCCTCTTCTGCTTCCTCTGATTTCATGAGTGTGTCCTGCCACCTCAGGAGGAGATCAACCGAGCCCACGATGCAACAGCCTCTCAGCAACGACTATTATGTTACAGTGGCTAAACATGCATGTATATCTAACCTACAATCTAACCTACAATCCATATATCACAATGTTTATGCCTCTACATTGGTGACCCACGTTCCTAAATTATTTTCAAATTGGTGGTGACCTGATGTCTAGAGCCGACAGCCCAGCCCAGCTCTATGGAAATTAACGCTACGTATGCAGCCATCAACTCTGTGCTACAACCGGACGCTGTCTTGGGCCCTGCCGGGCCACTTGATTCCCGCCTATGCCTGTTCTAGCTGATCGCAGGCCACCAGGGCCGCCCGCCGCATCCATGGCCCACCACAGCAGCCAGCGGCGCAGCAGCCTCGGCCCTCGCTTTCCCTCCTGCAGGACCTGCCCGTAGCTGCCAACCGGGGCTGAGAGGCTGCCATCGCTCCCCCACGAGCTGCTGCACGCCGGGACTGAAAGGCTGCGCCTGCCATCGCTTCCTCACCGGCGCGCCCACTGATAGAGCGGGCCTACCAAGGCCTAGACACCCGATAGAGTGGGCCTACCTGGGGCGGCTTACCAAAGATGTCCTTCTCCTCGCGCAGCGCGGATTTCGCCACAGCGACTACAAAAATGGCTGCACCAGTGACTACAAAGTGGCCACCATGGCCGGCCTGAAGCAACGCACAACCTATTGACTGCCGACAACAACGCCATGTCTGATCCAGCGGTGACTCTGCAGCCCGACAGCCGTCAACAGCGCCACCTCTGGTCGAGTGGCAACCTTGAAGCTCGACTGCCATCAGCAGCGCCACCTTTGGTCGAGTGGTATCTATGCAGCCTGACTTATGTCTACAGTGCCACCCTGGTCGATTGGTGTTACAACAGCCTCGGGTGACAAGCACAGTTTCACATTGCACATTGGACATTTCGAACTTTGGTTTCTTTTCCTACCCTGCTTGATTCGAACCACGGTACGTTCGGCATACCACCATTTTGGACTTTATGTATATTTGCAGTTTGCTCACTGTAGTTTTTTTTCCATTTTACTGTAATACCTTAGCTTAATAATGCAGATCCCCTGTTGGTTGACATGACTGGTTTATCCCTTGTCCGTCCTGCATTGGTCTTCTGGCACCCCTCAGCATTGCCCATAGCCGGAGCGTCGACTGCACCCACAGGCCCCTCCGTCTTGACCCACCGACCCCACAGCAGGAGCCGCCTTCGGTCTTGCTTCCACACCACTTTTCGACGTCTGCCCTCACGGCCTGCCTCCGGTAATGGGTGGGGTCCTGTAGCGGCTCCTAGTGGTTAGGCCACTCTTCCTATGCGAATCCTCGGCAGTCACGGGAATGAGTCACGTGATATACTGGTAAATGGTAGGGAATTACATGGTAAATGGTAGGGAATTGAGGAATGCTGTGGAACAGAGGGATCTAGGAATAACTGTGCATAGTTCCCTGAAGGTGGAATCGCATGTAGATAGGGTGGTAAAGAAAGCCTTTGGTGTGCTGGCCTTTATAAATCAGAGCATTGAATATAGGAGTAGGGAAGTAATGTTAAAATTGTACAAGGCATTGGTAAGACCAATTCTGGAGTTATGGTGTACAATTCTGGTCGCCTAGTTATAGGAAGGATTTCAACAAAATAGAGAGAGTACAGAGGAGATTTACTAGAATGTTGCCAGGGTTCCAGCAACTAATGTTACAGAGAAAGGTTGAAACAAGTTAGGTCTTATTCTGATGGAGCGCAGAGGTAAAGGGGTGGGGACTTGATTGAGGTCTTTAAAATGATGAAAGGGATAGAATAGACAGAGTTGACGTGGATACGTTTTTCATTGAGGGTAGGGAAGATTCAAACAAGAGGGCATGAAATGAGGGACATTAAGGGACAGAAGTTTCGGGGTAACGTGAGGGGGAACTTCTTTACTCAGAGGGTGGTGGCTGTGTGGAATGAGCTTCCAGCAGAAGTGGTGGAGGCAGGATCGATTTTAACATTTAAGAGTAAAGTGGATAGGTATATGGACGTGAAGGGAATGGAGGGGTATGGTCTGAGTGCAGGTAGATGGGACTAAGGGAAAACAAATGGTCGGCACGGACTGGAAGGGCCGAGAGGGCCTGTTTCCGTGCTGTAATTGTTATATGGTTATATGGTTATATAGAGGCGTGCCCTAGTATATAAAAACTGACCTTCCCTCTCTTCCTCTGACTTCATGAGTGTGTCCTGCCACCTCAGCAGGTCAACTGAGCCCACGAGGCAATAGCCTCTCAGCAGCAACAACAACGACTATTATGTTCGAGTGCTAAACATGCACGTATGTCTAACCTACAATGCCTGAATAAATAATCAATTTATTCACGACATTTTTGCCTCTACATTGTGTTCATTGTATTTTATTTGTGTGGCTTTACGGTGACTCAAATTTCACTGCACCTATTGGTGTATGTGACAATAAATGGAACTTGAAATGGAAGGATCTAACCAAGGACCAAGTCTCAGAAAGCACATATCAATATAGTTTTCATGTGAGGAAAAACAACTCGTGTCAGCATGCATCATGAAAAAGGGCAAAAAAGATATATAATATTTTGTACAAACCAATGGCTACTATGGCTTCATAATTTCACTCATGTTCTTATTACGGCGCTTCTCCCAGTCAATTATTTCTTCAAACTCTTCATTGGAGAAAATAGGCAGCAATGTCATCAAAATGGTCAGCATCCTGGAAAAACAAACATTGTACCTGATACACTTTGATGCAAAATCTGCAATCATCAGAGATTAATTCAAAAACAGATTTAAAAATATCATGTTTTATTTAATACAGGACAATTCCAGGCTTAAAAATCACAACTTAAAAGTCAAGGGTAACTTCTTCAGGATAGAAATGAGATATTTCTTCACTCAGATTTTGATTTTTTTCTAGGGTTGAAATAAATCAGCTTTTAATTGCATTCCAGCAAAAATCAAACCATTATTGATTCCAAGCCGCATCTGTACCCCCCCCCCCCCCCCACCCCCCACCCCTCGTGGCCTACCATCTGGATTGGTGCAGCCATTCATGCCAGGACCAGCCAGAGCTTCAGCAGTGGTGCAGCACTGAATTACCTTTGTGGAGCGGCCGATGCCTTACCGGGGATCGCCGTGTCGGAGCTCAGGAATGTTGGGCCTGCCGAATTTAACACCATGGAGCTGAGGTCTGTGGAGCTTCCAGCTGCAGGCGGCGCTGAATTTAACATCGTAGAGTCCTGGGATCCTTTGCCAGTGTTGGAGCTCTGCCCAGCCCAGCCTGTGACTTCGGAAGCCGCAGTCTCCGGTAAGAAGTGGCCGAATCGGAACTCCAACCCACTGAGAGTGTTCTTCCATTCTGACACCGGTGCCCCGATCATCCTGGCGAGAGGGCCTGAACATCAAGCCGCCACAGCGGTAACTGCAGAGGGCTCAAAGGCCCCAACCACGGGTGAACAAGAGGAAGATGACTGAACTTTATTGCCTATTCTCACAGTGGAAAACTTTGATTCCGCTGAGGGGGATGTTCATGTTAAATTCTATAGTGTTGTGTACATTTTATTTTATTTGTGTGGCTGTATGATAACTCAAATTTCACTGCACCAATTGGTAGTATGTGACAATAAATGTAACTTTAACTTGAAATGGTAGGATCTAACCAAGGACCTGGTCTCAGAAAGCATACATCAAGGACCTGGTCTCAGAAAGCACATATCAATTTACTTTTCATGTGGAAAAAACTTGCATGATGAGAAAAGGGCAAAAAGGTATATAATAATTTGTACAAACCAATGGCAAGCATGACTTCATAATTCCACTTCACGTTCTTATAACAGCGTGTCTCCCAGTCAATTATTTCTTCAAACTCTTCATTGGGAAAATAAATAGCCAGCAATGACATCGAAATGGTCAGCATCCTGGAAAAACAAACATTGTACCTGATACACTAATCTGTAATCAGCAGACATTCAAAAACAGATTTTAAAATATCATTTTTTATTCAATACAGAACAATTCCATGATTTAACAAATCACAACTAAAAATTAAAGGGTAACTTCTTCAGGATAGAAATGAGATATTACTTCCCTGAGAATATAGTGAGTTTTTTATCTAGATTGAAATAAATCAGCTTTTAATTGCATTCCAGCAAGATCAAAACATGATTGATTCCAAGAAGTAAACTGCTGCAAAACCAATGTAAAAATGAATAAATTGACAGAGATATTCAGAAGGCCAGGCAGCATCTGTGGAGGTATAGAAGCTGAGTGAATGTTTCAGGTTAAACATGGGGTTAGGTTAGGTAAGGGGGAGGTACATCGAGACCTGGGGGTCCTTGTACACCAGTCACTGAAAGTTGGCATGCAGGTACAGCAGGCAGTGAAGAAAGCTAATGGAATGCTGAATGCTGACCTTCATAACAAAAGTTTTCAGTATAGGAGTAAAGTGGTTCTTCAGCAGTTGTATAGGGCTCTGGTGAGACCACATCTGGAATATTGTGTACAATTTTGGTCTCCTAATTTGAGGAAGGACATCCTTGTGATTGAGGCAGTCCCTGGGATGGCGGGACTGTCACATGAGGAAAGATTGAAAAGACTAGGCTTGTATTCACTGGAGTTTAGAAGGATGAGGGGGGGGGGGGGGGGATCTGATAGAAACATATAAAATTATAAAAGGACTGGACAAGCTAGATGCAGGAAAAATGTTCCCATGTTGAATAAAGGGGTCATTTAAGACTGAGCTGAGAAAAAACTGTTTTACTTCGAGAGTTGTGAATTTATGAAATTACCTGCCACAGAGGGCAGTGGAAGCCAAATCACCGGATGGATTTAAGAGAGAGTTGGATAGAGCTCTTGGGGCTAGTGGAGTAAAGGGAGGCGCGGGTTATTGATAGGGGATGATCAGCCATGATCACAATGAATGGCAGTGCTGGTTCAAAAGGCCGAATGGCATCCTCCTACACCTATTTTCTATGTTAATATTCTTTCCCCGTAGCTTGGGAAAGTTATCAGATGGAGACAAACTAGAAGGATGAGAAAGATGGTCTGAATGGCCTCAGTCCCAGATCAATATTGCTGTCAGCGATCCACTCCAGAGCCCAGGGAACTCACCCACTCCTCACTGACGCCAACGTCTGGGGCTCTGATGGTGTGAGATTAAATGAGCAGCAGCATCTTCACCGTTCCCAGGCCCCGGAGGGAGAGGACATGTATTTATTTATGCGGCATCTTCTGCCCGCCCGCTCTGCATGTCAAAGCTCCCTGGAGTCTCTCTCTGTCACCCTGAGCCCTGCCCGCGTCCCACACATGGTCGCCACTGTGTGTGTGTCTCCTTCAGCAGCTCCTCCTGAGCTCACACACCCACCCACGTCTCCTCTCCTCACCTACACACCGACTGAACCGCTCCATCACTGAAGCGTCGCCTCGCCGCGCCCGCCCGCCCGCCCAGCGCTGACACCAGCCTCGCGCCCGCCCAACGCCCAACGCTGACAAACTGCGGCCTCGCCTCGCTGACACCAGCCTCGCGCCCGCCCAGCGCTGTCAAACTGCTCCTCGCGCCCGCCCAACGCCCAACGCTGACAAACTGCGCCTCGCCTCGCTGACACCAGCCTCGCGCCCGCCCGCCCAACGCTGACAAACTGCTCCTCGCGCCCGCCCAACGCCCAACGCTGACAAACTGCTCCTCGCCGCGCCCGCCCAACGCTGACACCAGCCTCGCGCCCGCCTCCAATCACCAACCGCCGCCTCGTCCTCGCTCCCGCCCTTGGCGGGGGGTCGGGGCTTCAGTAAACGTCAGCGCGTGTGCGCCCCGCCCCTCCCCCACCGCACTCTCTCGGGCGGTGCGCATGCGCCGCTTGCCGCGCTCGGCCCCGCCCCTCGGTTGTGGGGGGGGGGGGGAAGTGTCGGAGCGGGGGCTATAAATAGCGGGTCCTCGCTCTCCGGGGCCTGGATACGGGGAAGTTGCTGCTGCCCTACCGTCATTCCTATCATGACCTTCCACAACCCCTAGGAATCGGGTCAGTGAGGAGTGGGCTCTGGGAGGGTCTTGACAGTAATATTGATCGGGCAGGCCATTCAGAACATCTCCTCATCCAGCCGAACACCTCCGCTCTGGTCGCAAGCAACCAACACCGACCCTCCCACGGTGGCTCAGCACTTCAACTCCCCTCCCTTTTCCACATCCGGACTCTCGGTCCTGGGACTTCTACACGGCCAGAGTGTGCTACACCGCAGCGGAGGAACAGCACCTCATATTCCGCTTGGGGGTCTGCTTCCTTTGGGCTTGAATATTGAATTTTCTCAATTCTTGTCTACCCTTGCGGTTCTCCTCCCCTTTTCCCTCGCTCTCCCTCAGCCCTCGGGCCCTGGCATTCCCTCTATCTCTATCTCCACGCCCCCACCTTGTTGCCCAAGCTTCTCGTTTACACACCACAAACAGCTTACAATGTCTTGTTCCCTTTATCACCGATACTTTTTTGCATATCTTTCACTCATTGTTCCTTATCTCTCCACATCACCGTCTATATCTCTCGTTTCCCTGATCCCTGACCAGTCTGAAGAAGGGTCTCGACCCGAAACGTCGCCTATCTCCTTCGCTCCTTAGATGCTGCTGCACCCGCTGAGTTTCTCCAGCTTTTTGTGTACCCCCATCTCCCTCATCCTTCTTGATGTCTGTCTCCATCTGACAACTTTCCCCAGCTTTGAGGAAATAATATTAACCTGAAACATTCACCCAGTTTCTTCCACCACAGATGCTGCCTGGCTTGCTGATTATCTCCAGCGATGTATTAAATTTTCCAATCGTGGTTTTGCAGCAGCCACTTGGTGCTGCTCGCCTGCTCCTGACTTCAGTGTGGGGAAGCCCATGATAATCACTGTCTTCATTGCCACAAATGTGACATTGATGCCTGTTGCTGGATGCCTGTTGCAATCTTAATCTGACAGGCAACATTTCTTGGTCTGGACGTGGTCATGCAGATCATGATGGACCTGCACTGTAATTTGCAGTTGCCCTATCTTACTGTGATATGTGTATTACTGATTAGAATCAATTATATTGTGTTTGAGCTCGAATGCAATTAACAGCTGATTTTTTGTTCAACCCTTGAAAAATATTCGGAGTGACAAATATCTAATTTTTATCTGAAGAGTTTACACTATAGGTTTAGTTTTGACACTTTATCCTGTGTTGTCTTGTATTAAATAATCAATTGATATTTTAAAATCTCGTTTTGAATTAATATCTGATGATTACACATTTTGCAGCAAATTGTATCAGGTAAAATGTTTTGGTTTCAGGGTGCTGACAAGTTCAAAGGACACGCACACACACACACTGGCAAAGGACTGGCGCCCGGGATTTCTGCTATCATCACTTCTTCAAGCTCAAAGTTGAAACCACCTGGAGAAATCTGCACTATCAGTACTGCGTAGGCAATGTGTAACTGCAGAAGGTTGCCTGTGTACCACAACTCCTCTTCGAAGATCACAGGATATGCCCTGTTCACATGTGCGAGTGACCTCGGAGGTACCCCGAGTGATAGACTCGTGGCTGCCCACGAGACTGCAAGGTATGATCAAGTGTGTTGCGAGTTCCCACGGGTATGTAATTGACTGCGATGTTGCATGTTCCTCTCCGATGTTAGCAAGTTTCCTCTCCCGGTAGCAAGTTCTCTCCCGTTACTCTTGAGCCAACCGTGATTGAAGGTATGGTTTAATAAAGAAACAATGTTTAAAATAATCTCCCTCCTGTGGTTTTGAGTTTATTTCAGCGACGGCCGCATCTATTGATATGACCGAACATGGTGGGAAATGCGCCATTCTACCAAGATTTCATGTTTTTTTATGTTTAAATACTTTTTTGCAATGGATCTCTATTTTAAAATAATTTTTAAAAGGAAGCAGCCCGGGTGACTGACATGACGGCCGCCGTTGGGACCCGACAGCAGACACACACACACCACACACACACACACACACACTCTCACACACACACACAACACACACACACACACAGAGAGAGAGAGATACACTCAGAACAGCAGCTGGCCACCACTTCAGAGGAAATAAGCAGCGCGGGTGACTGAGCGGCCGCCAGGACCCGACAGTACACACACACACACACAACACACAGATAGACGAAAGAGGAGAGAGAGAGACACCACACACACACACCACACACACACACAGATAAGAGATACACACAGACAGCAGCTGGCCACCACTTAGGGAAATTAAGCATGCGGGTGTGGAATGAGCGTCCCCGCAGGAACGACAGTACACACTCAACACACCAACCACAGAGATAGACAGAGAGGGAGAGAGGGACACACACACACACACAGATAGTAGATACACACAGACTGCAGCTGGCCACACTTCAGAGGAATTAAGCAGCGCGGGTGACTGAGCGGCCGCCAGGAGGGCCCCGACAGGTACACACACCACAACAACAACAAACACCAGAGATAGACAGAGTGGGAGAGACCCCCCCCCCCCCACCACCACACCAACACTCACATACACACACACACACACACAGAGAGAGATACACACAGACAGCAGTGGCCACCACTCAGAGGAAATTAAGCAGCGCGGGTGATGAGCGGCGCCAGGACCACCGACAGTTACACACACACACAGAGATAGACAGTGAGGGAAGAGAGAGAGAGACACCACAAACACTCCACACACACAGATAGAGATACACACAGACAGCAGCTGGCAACCGCTTCAGAGGAATATTTAAGCAGCGCGGGTGATGGCGGCCGCCAGGACCGACTAGTACACAACACCCACACACCAAACAACAGATAGAAGAGAGGTGAGAGAGAGAGAGGACACACAACACACACACACACACACACAGACACAGCTGGCCACTCACATCAAAGGAATCAACAGCTCGGGTGACTTTGATCGGCCACCGGGACCCGACAGCAGAACACACACAGATACACACAATAGCCAGAGATGAAGAGACACACACAACACAACTCAGCGGACATGGCAGCCATCACTGGAGAGAAGGAATAGAGTCGAGACCCTTCTCATACTACCCGAAATGCCCACCCATTCCTTCGCTCCAGAGATGCTGCCTGTCCCGCCGATTTACTCCAGCATTGTGTGTGTCTATCTCCGGTGTGAACCAGCATCGTGCATTTCCTTCCCAATCCCACACCCTCGGGCCCCGGGGGGGTGGATGGACATCACACTGGACACATCCCACCCACACCCCAGACTTGCCCCTTCGCAGGTCCTTTAAGCCGTTCATTGAGACAGAGTGAACCACGGGAACAAGTGGCAGAAAAGGCCGAAGAATTAGACAAAAATGCTGGAGTAACTCCTGCGGACAGGACTGCATCCTGGAGCGACTGAAATTCCTGAAGAAGGGTCTCGACTCTATCCTTCTCTCACAGAATGCTGCCAGGTCCGTTGCTATATTATAACCTCCCACATTTTGTGTCTATCTTTGTTCAGTCTTACGAGCAAAAAACCGATTATTAAATTTCCCACGGACCCATCACGAGACACTACGATAAACGCACGGGGCCACTACGTTTATTGCCACGAGTTAAAATGTTTCATTTTACACTTGAAACAGTTAATTTGACTCGTGGAAAAAATCAACATGTTTGATTTTTTTCAACGGTTAACAAGTTTCCCGAGTACCTGCCGTTAGCCGCCACGAGTCGATAGTAGTCTCGTGCGAGTCCGACGTTCTCCCAGCTACGAGATCACCACGATGAAAACTCGGGTCACTCGTGGGCCAACACGCACAGTGAGACAGGGGTTTAAGCTATTGAGAAAATAATTTTTTTTTAAGCACAAGATCACCACATCTTGCTTACAACGCCAAGACTCCAGGTCGATCCCGAATATGTGTGCTTGTCGTTCGGAGATTGTACGTTCTTCTCGTGACCTGTGTCATGTTTTCCCTGAGATCTTCGCTTCCACCCACACCAAGAGGTACAGTTTAACAGTTAATTGGCTTTGTAACATGTAAATTGTCCCTCAGTGTGTGTAGTTTAGTTTCCAGCTGTAACTCTAAACTAAACTGAAAAACGACACTCGTTCCTGTGCCTTCAACCTCCCAAAGTGCAACATGTCACACTTGCGACGATTTAAACTCTGTCCAAGCAGTCCGTTTTCCCCGGTGCGACAGAGGTCACCTGCACCTCCTCAAAGCCTCATCTAATGCAAACCGCTGCTCGATGTCAGGCCTGATCTACATCGTGAGACCAAGCGTAGGCTTGGCGAACGCTTCACCAACACCACCGTTCGTCCACAATAACCAACTGGCTCTCGGTGGCTTTAGCATTCAACTCCCCCCACCCCATTCCGAATCCCGACCTTTCTGCCCTGGCCTCCTCCGATTGGCCAGAGTGAGGACACACGGAAATTGAGGAGCACACCTCATATTTTGCTTGGCAGTTTGTACCCCAGCGGCAATGAAATGGACGACGCCAATTCAGTTAGCCCTTACATGTCCTCCTCTCATCTCAGTCTCTCAAGCCCTCTGACTCATCCTCCTCCTTTCTTCTTCCCCCCCCCCCCCCCCCCCCCCCCCAACCACCCTACATCAGTCGAAGAAGTGTTTGGCCGAATGTGCCCATTTCCTTCACTCCATAGATGCTGCGGTAAAAAAAAAAACAAAAAACACCCCTGAGTTTCCCCAGCATTTTTATCCATTTTTACGCCCATTTCTGCATCTGATCTTCATCCCCCAGTATCTTCTGACAGCTTCCTCACTGTCTGCAACTCCTCCAATCTTGGTATCGTCAGCAAACTCACTCAGCCACAAATCGCTAGCATCTTCACATATGCGCTCTGATGGAAGGACAGCGCATCCTGGACATTTTTGCCGCTGTAAATAGAATAAAGCACCTGCCATTGTGAATGTCGGAGTGGTCACTGCCGAACCTGGCTCTCTTTCAACGCAGCACCTACTTCGATGGACTGGCCATATCATCCACATGTTCAACACACGTCTCCCTAAACAAATCCTGTACTCTCAACTGAAGGAAGGTCAGCAATCCCCCGGCGGGCCAAAGAAAAGTTTCAAGGACAACACCAAGAACAGTCTGAAGAAATTGCACATCACATCAAGCAACTGGGAGTGCATTGCACTAGACAAGCACTCCTGGAGGAAGTCCGTGCAGGAATGAGCTGCGCTTCATGAAATGGAACCATGCTGTGTTACAGAGACAAAGCGTAAGGAGAGAGAGAAGGAGGCTCGACAACTACCAACCGCAGCCAGTCTCCACTGCCCACATTGCACCAAGGTGTGTGGATCGCAGATCAGCCTTTACAGACGTCTGCAGACCAATAAGTGGATGATCCTATGGAGAGGACAGTCATACATGTTTTGAGTGATCGCCAATGATCCCACAAGAGAGACAATTAAACATGTGTAGATTTACTGTGGGGGGGGGGGGGGGGGGGGGGGGGGGGGGGGGGGGGGGGGTGGGAGGGGGGGGGGGGGGGGGGGGTGGAAGATTTTAATTAAAAATGTGTAGATTAAATAGGACGTAATTAAAAAAATTAATGAGGATTGGAATTGCGAATGTAAAAGTGAAAATGTCTAGCGAAATGGAAAAAACCTTGGTGATTTTTGCATGTGGTTTTTGGTGGGCGGACCAAAGGCCAAATTGGCATTTGAGTTTTGCGGATCTCACACACACAGTTTTAAAAGTATATAGATGTAATAAATAGCTGGATGAAAACATGTTTGATTGATTAAGTTTAATTAGAAATACAGTGAGTGGCGGAGACAGGCCATTCTGCCCACCGGATCGCGCACCGAGGAAGGAATGGGCAGATCGGTTAACCACATACCGAAGATGAACACAAAAGCTGGAGTAAACCCAGCGGGGCAGGAGCATATCTGGAGAAAAGGTGACGTTTTTGGGTCGAGACCCTTCTTCAGACTGATAGGCAGTGAAAAGTAAATGAGAGGGTATGGGAAAGCACAGAACAAATCAAGGGAAGCCCGAAAACGAAGGCCCAGGAAAAGTGGATCCCACAATAATTCCATTGGTGGTCATGAAAGATACAAACAGGGAAACTAGCAGAACAATAAAGTGTTTGGGGAGGAACAGAGAGATGGAAATCAAGGTACTTGAGGATAGAGAAAGTTAATATCATACATACCGCTGGTAAGATCTGTGCCCAAGAGCGAAAAATGAGGCGCTGTTCTTTTTAAAAATGAGGCGCTGTTCTTCCAATTCAGTTTGTAACTATGAAACACCAGTATGTAGCTAGTTATCCAGTTGATTGCTCAGTCTCGTTAGCAACCTAGCTGTCCAGTATGGAGATCACTCTAGCTAGCTACCAAGCTATCCAGTGTGTAGGTCAGCCTTGCTATCTACCTAGCTATTCAGTATAGAGCCATCTAGCTAGCGACCTAGTTATACAGGATGTAGCCATCTAGCTGGCTTAATTGTGATCATATTTTGTCTTTCTGCTAACTGGTTAACACACGACTAAAGTTTTTCACTGTACCTCGGTACACGTGAGAATAAATTAATGAGGGGGAAAGAATTATATGAGATTGTTTCGTGGATTGGTGTAACAACACACCATTTGTTTGTTAAGGCTTCAGTTGTTGATGTTGCTCATATTGTATTGATCCTTACAGGTGCTCGCTAACACTGACCCTAAATTACAGATGCCTTCCCTACTGACCATTTAAAGGTGCCCTCCCTTAATTCACTATTTACAGATGCCCTCCTAATTCACCATTTAAAAGGTGCCCTCCCCTAAATCCCTCCCATGTACATGCCCTACCCTAAAATCCACATTAACATGTGCCCTTCCCTAACCCCTCACCACTTATTTCTAGGCACCCTCCCCTATGTAGCATCTAGCTGGCTATCCAGTATAGAGCTCATTTAGCTGGCTACCTCGTTTACAAATTAGGTTGCCTCACGTCTAGTAACTACCTAGCTATTCAGTTGTTGCTCAGTCTAGCTCTCTCTCTAGCTATCAAGTATTATAGCTTAATCTAGTGAGCTACCGCTATCTAGTAGGTATATTCACTCTAGCTAGGTACCGCGTCCAGTGGGTCGCTCAGTCTTGCTATTCTACCTCACTCTCCTGTTATGTAGCCATCTAGCTAGCTACCTGTGGTACAGGATGTAGCCAACTAGCAGGCTCAAATTGTGATCATGTTTTGTCTTTCTGCCTAAAATGGGTTAGCACGCGACTTAAAGCTTTTCACTGTATGTCGGGGTACACGTGAGAATTAATTAATGAGGGGGAGAAAAAGAATTATCTGAGATTGTTAAATGGATTGGTGTGTAACAATACACCAGTTGTTGTTGTAAAGCTTCAGTTGTTGTTGCTCATATTGTATTGCTCCTTTACAGGTGCTCTCCCCTAAATCTACCCTAAATTTATAGATGCCTTCCTACTGCCACCATTTAAGGGTGCCCTCCCTAATTCACCCTTATCTACAGATGACCTCCTAATTCACCATTTAAAGGTGCCCTCCCCTAAATTGCCCTCCACATTACATGCCCTACCCTAAATCCGTATTTACAGGTGCCTTTCCCTAAATCCCCCCTATTTCTAGGCACCATCCCCTATATGTGCCCATCTATCTAGCATTATGTGTCCTGTAATTTTGTCACTTTTCGTGTGCTGAATTTCTGTCACTCTTCGCATTCTGAATTTTCGTCGCTTTTTGTGTACTGAAATTTCGGCGCTTTTCTTGCTGAAATTTCGTCGCTTTTCACATCCTGAAATTGTGTCACTTTACACGTCCTGAATTTTCGTAACTTTTCACGTCCTGATTTTTCGTCACTTTTCATGTCCTGAAGGTTCATCACTTTTCGTGTGCTGAAATGTTGTCACTTTTTGTGTCTTGAAATTTTGTTGCTTCATGCGTCCTGAACTTTTGTCGCTTTTCGTATCCTGAATTTCATCGCTTTTGGCATTTTTAATTTTCGTCGGTTTTCGGGTCCTGAATTTTGGGCACTTTTCATGTGTAGAATTTTCGTCGTTTTCCGTGTGCTGAATTTTCATTGCTTTTCACGCCCTGAAGGTTTGTCGCTTTTCGCGTGCTGCGTTTTCGTCGTTTTTCTTGTGCTGAAATTTAGTTGCTTTTCACATCCTGAAATTTAGTTGCATTCCACGTCCTGAATCGCTTGTCGCATCCTGAAGGGTCGTCGCTTTTCGCATCCTGAAGGTTCGTCGCTTTTCCTATGCTGAAATGCTGTCCTGAAATTTATGCATCCTGAAATTTTGTCACTTTTCGTGTGCTGAATTTTTGTCGCTTTTCGCGCCCTGAAGGTTCATCGCTTTTCACATGCTGAATTTTCGTCGCTTTTCGCATGCTGAATTTTCGTCGCTTTTCGCATGCTGACTTTTCGTCACTTTTCGTGTGCTGAAATTTCCGCGCTTTTCGTGTGCTGAAATTTCGGCGCTTTTCGTGTGCTGAAATTTCGGCGCTTTTCACGTCATGAAATTTTGGCGCTTTTTGCATGCTGAAATTTCGTCACTTCACTGAATTTTCATCGCTTTTCATGTCCTCAAGGGACGTCACTTTTTGGGTGCTGAATTTTCGTCGCTTTTCACTGAAGGTTCATCACTTTTCGTGTGCCGAAATGTTGTCGCATTTCATGTCCTGAAATTTTGCCGCTTATTGCATCCGGAATTTACGTCGCTTTAGGCATTTTGAATTTTCTTCGCCTTTCGCCTTCTGAAGCTTCATCACTATTTGGGTGTGAAATTTTCGTCACTTTTACATCCTGAAAATTTAGTTGGGCATTCACGTCCTGAATCGCTTGTGCATCCTGAAGGGTCGTCGCTTTTTCGCATCCTGAAGGTACGTTCGCTTTTCCTAAGCTGAAATGCTGGCCTGAAATTTATGATCTGAAATTTGTCACTTTTGTGTGCTGAATTTTTGTGCTTTTTCGCGCCCTGAAGTTCATCGCTTTTACCATGCTGAATTTTCGTCGCTTTTCGCATGCTGAATTTTCGTCGCTTTTCGGCATGTGACTTTTCGTCACTTTTCGTATGTTGCTGACCTGAAATTCTTCCGCGCTTTTCTTGTGCTGAAATTTTCGGCGCTTTTCGTGGTCTTGTGTGCTATGAAATTTCGGCGCTTTTCACAGTCATGAAATTTTGGCGCTGTTTGCATGCTGAAAATTTCGTCACTTCACTGATTTTCATCGCTTTTCATGTCCTCAAGGGACGTCACTTTTTGGGTGCTGAATTTTCGTCGCTTTTCACTGAAGGTTCATCACTTTTCGTGTGCCGAAATGTTGTCGCATTTCATGTCCTGAAATTTTGCCGCTTATTGCATCCGGAATTTACGTCGCTTTAGGCATTTTGAATTTTCTTCGCCTTTCGCCTTCTGAAGCTTCATCACTATTTGCGTGCTGAATTTTCGTCACTTTTCACATCCTGAAATTTCGTCGCACTTTGCGTCCTGAAATTTTGTCGCTTTTCGTCACCAGAATTTACATTACTTTTCGTGTGCTTCATTTGTGTCGCTTTTTGCGTGCTTCATTTTCATCACTTTTCGCGTCCTGAAGGTGTGGACGCTTTTCACATAGAGAGTAGTATTGCTGAATTTTCAATAGCTGTTCATGTGCTGAAATTTTAGTCGCAATTCGAATCCTGATAATGTTGTGCTTTTTGTGTCTGAAATTTTTGTCTGCATTTCATGTCCTGAAATTTAGTCGATTTTCGCGTCCTGAAAAATTGACGCTTTTCGCGTCCTGAAATTTTACGGTCGCTTTTGGTGTACTGAATATCTGTTGCTTTTCGACGTCCTGAAGGTTCGTCGCTTTTTCGCATGCTGAATTTCAGTTTTTCGCTTTCGCATGACTGAATTTTCGTCGCTTGTCGGCAACATGCTGAATTTTCGTCTCTTATTCCATGATGAAATGTTGTCACTTTTCTCATGCTGAATATTCGTAGCTTTTCACGTTCTGGAAATTTCATATCACTTTTCACATTATCAATTTTTCGTTCGCTTTTTGTCATGCTAAATTTTCATCGCTTTTGTGTGCTGAAATTTTTGGCGCTTTTTCATTGGTGCTGAAATTTAGTCACTTTCACGTCTTGAAATTTAGTCGCTTTCGCATGGAGAATTTTCGACACTTCCACGTGGACGCTGAATGTCGTCGCATTTCACATCTGAAGTTTTGGCGCGTATTGCGTTTGGTCAATTTTCGTCGCTTTCTTGTTCTGAAATTTCGTGCTTTTCACATCCTGCAAATCAGTTTCATTTGCGTCTGAATTTTTCGTCGTTTTTTTAGTCCTTGAATTTTAAGTCATCTTTGTTGTGCTGAATTTTTGACGCTTTACGCCGTGCTTTCATTCTTCAGTGCTTTTCGCATCCAGCAAGGTTCGCGTCGTTTTCATGTCGGTTTTACCGACCTAAAATTTGTTGCATTTTGCGCTCCTGAATTTTTGTTGCAATTTCACATCCTGAAGTTCGTTGCTTTTCGCATGCTGACTTTCATTGCTTTTAGCGTGTGGTGAATTTTCGTCGCTTTTGTTCTGAAATTTCCATTGCTTTTCCACGTCCAGAAATATAGTTGCATTCCCGTCATGATTTTCACGCTTATATACTTCGCGTCGTATAGGACAGGACTAAAGGATGGTGGGTTTCTAAAAATTATTCACTATTTTAATGTCGGCGCATGTCATGCTAGGTGGATGAACTTAGAGCCATGGATTGACCACCTTGGAAATATGATCGTTGTGGCAATGCTCCAGTGTGGACAAAACATGGTTGCAGGAGGGCTGTGATTGGAAATACTCCAATACGGATTCTCGTTGCTGTCCGGGGGTGATATAATTGGAGGGACCAGAGGTGGGGGTGTTGCATTGCTTGTCAGAGAAGATATTACAGCAGTGCTTTGGCAGGATAGATTAGAGGGTTCGGTTGGGAGGCTAGGGAGGCATTTCGGTGGAAATGGGAAGTGGGAACGGTTGTATTTAGTTTTTGTAGAACATTTTAGGGGTGTATATAACCGCCAAATGGGGAGCGAGACTCTATTGGAAGAGCCAAATATGTAAGGAGATAGCAGACTTAGGTAGTAAGCAACAAGGTAGTGTGTTTGTGGGAGATTTCATTTCCCAAAATATAGACTGGGAAAACACATTCTGTAAATGGGCTGGATGGTTTGGAGTTTTTGGTAAAATGTGTGTGCAGGATAGTTTGTTGCAGGCAGTACATAGAGGTACCGACCAGAGAAGGGCAGTGCTGGACCTCCTGTTAGGAAATGAGGCAGGACAGGTGACGGAGGTAATGCGTTGGTGAGGCACTTCGGGACCAGTGATCACAATACCCATTAGTTTCAATATAATTATGGAGCCGAGTCAGAACATGACTAGAGTGGAGATTTTTGATTGGAGAAAGGCTAACTTTGAGGGGAATGCGTGAGGATTTTAAAGGAGTGAATTGGGACACTTTGTTTCATGGGAAGGATGTTAGAAGAAGAAATGGAGGACATTTAAAGGGGAAAAATAGTAAGAGTACAGAATCTTTATGTCCGTGTTAGGTTGGAAAGGAAATAGTTAAAAATTGGAAAGAGCCTGGTTTTCAAGGGAAATTAGACACTTGTTTCGAAAATAGAGAGATATCTACAATAATATATAGGAGGCATGGAGTAAATGAGGTGCTAGAGGAGTATAAAGAATGTAAAAAAGAATCTTAAGAAAGAATTAGGAAGGCTACTAAAAGAAAGATATGAGTTGCTTTGGCAAGAAAGGTGGAAAGTAATCCAAAGGGTTTCTACAGCTATATTATTAATAGCAAAAGGATAACGAGGGCTAAACTTGGACCATTAGAGAACCAGAATGGACAGCTATCTGCAGAGCCAAAAGAGATGGGTGGAGAGAAGATATTTGAACAATTTTCTTTTCTTCGGTACTTCACCAAGGAGAAGGATATTGAACTCTGTGAGGGTAAGGGAAAAAAGTAGAGTAGCTTTTTGATGGAACTATGAGATACGGATCAAGAGGAGGAAAGTACTGACACTTTTGCAAACTATAATGGTGGATAGGTCTCCAGGTCCTGACTGCGGAGGATATTCCTAGGACATTGAGGGTTTTTTGGGTTGTGGTGTTGTAAGTTAGTGTAGAAAATGTGTGGGAGCAGGAGCTATGACAGAAATAGTGAAATATTTAAATGTCATTAGAAGGGAATAGTGCTTGGAGGAGGATTGGCGTACTGCGCATGTTGTTCCATTGTTTAAAAAGGGTTCAAGAATAAACTAGAAATTTTGATAGACCTATTGTTTGACGTCAGTGGTGGGCAAAGTTGGAAAGGATACTTAGAGATATATATATAGCATCTGGATAAACTGCAGGGTCTGATCAGGAACAGTCAACATGGATTTTGTGCTGGAAGGTCATGTTTGACAAACCTTCTTGAATTTTTGAAGCGGTGTGGGTAACTAGGAAATTGGGTTTTTGGTAGGGAAAATTGATGAGGAGTAAAGCAGTGGATGTTGTCTATATGGATTTCAGTAAGGCCTTTGACAAGGTTCCCATGGAAGGTTGGTTCAGAAGGTTCAATCTTTGGGTGTTAATGGCGGAGTAGCAGTAGCAAGAGCACAACAGTGGCTGAATGGAATATGTCAGAGAGTAATGGTGGATGGCTGTTTGTCAGGTTGGAAGCCGGTGACCAGTGGGGTGCTCAGGGATCTGTGTTGGGTCCACTGTTGTTTGTCATTGTTCATCAATGATCTGGATGATGGGGTGGAAAATTGGAATAAGTAAGTATGCAGATGAGTACTAAGATAGGTGGTATTGTGGATAATGAAGTAGATTCTCAAAGTCTACAGAGAGATTTGGGCCATTTGGAAAAGTGGGCTGAAAGATGGCATGGAGTTTAATGCTGATAAGTGTGAAGTGCTACATCTTGGCAGGACAAATCAAAAATAGGACGTACATGGTAAATGGTAGGGAATTGAGGAATGCTGTGGAACAGAGGGATCTAGGAATAACTGTGCATAGTTCCCTGAAGGTGGAATCGCATGTAGATAGGGTGGTAAAGAAAGCCTTTGGTAGTGCTGGCCTTTATAAATCAGAGCATTGAATATAGGAGTAGGGAAGTAATTGTTAAAATTGTACAAGGCATTGGTAAGACCAATTCTGGAGTATGGTGTACCAATTCTGGTCGCCTTGTTATAGGAAGGATGTCAACAAAATAGAGAGAGTACAGAGGAGATTTACTAGAATGTTGCCAGGGTTCCAGCAACTATGATACAGAGAAAGGTTGAACAAGTTAGGTCTTTATTCTTTGGAGCGCAGAAGGTTAAGGGGTGACTTGATTGAGGTCTTTAAAATGATGAAAGGGATAGACAGAGTTGACGTGGATAAGCTTTTCCCATTGAGGGTAGGGAAAGATTCAAACAAGAGGGCATGACATGAGAATTAAGGGGGACAGAAGTTTAGGGGTAACGTGAGGGGGAACTTCTTTACTCAGAGGGTGGTGGCTGTGTGGAATGAGCTTCCAGCAGAGGTTGTGGAGGCAGGATCGATTTTAACATTTAAAAGTAAAGTGGATAGGTATATGGACGTGAAGGGAATGGAGGGGTATGGTCTGAGTGCAGGTAGATGGGACTAGGGGAAAACAAATGGTCGGCACGGACTGGAAGGGCCGAGAGGGCCTGTCTCCGTGCTGTAATTGTTATATGGTTATATGGTTATATGGTTTGGTGTCCTGAATTTTCGTTGCTTTTAGAGTCCTGAATTTTCATCACTTTTGCATCCTGAAGGTTCGTCGCTTTTGGTGTGCTGAATTATCGTCGCTTTTCACATGCTGAATTTTTGTTGCTTTTCCTGTGCTGAAATGTTGTCACTTATCGCGTGGTGCAATTTCGTCACTTTAAGCATCCTGAAATGTTGCCACTTTTCGCATCCTGAATTGATGTTGCTTTCGGCATTCTGAAAGTTCGTCGCTTTTCATATGCTGAATTTTAGTCTCTTTTCACATGCTGAATGTTCATCACTTTTACTTTGCTGAAATTTTGTTGTGTATCGCGTGCTGAAATTTTGTCACTTTATGCATCCTGAAATTTAGTCGCTTTTTCTCGTCCTGAATTTACGTTGCTTTTGGTGATTAGAATTTTCGTCTCCTTTCAGGTCCTCAATTTTCGTCGCTTTTTTTGCTTGCTGGATTTTCATCGCTTTTCATAGAAACTAGGTGCAGGAGGAGGCCATTCGGCCCTTCGAACCAGCACTGCCATTCATTGTGATCACGGCTGATCGTCCCCTAACAATAACCCGTGCCCGCCTTCTCCTCATATCCCTTGACTCCACTAATCCCTAGAGCTCTATCCAACTCTCTCTTAAATCCATCCAGTGACTTGGCCTCCACTGCCCTCTGTGGCAGGGAATTCCATAAATTCACAAGTCATTGGGTGAAAAAGTTTTTTCTCACCTCAGTCTTAAATGACCTCCCCTTTATTCTAAGACTGTGGCCCCTGGTTCTGGATTCACCCAACATTGGGAACATTTTTCCTGCATCTAGTTCGTCTAGTCTTTTTAAAATGTTATGTGTTTCTATAAGATCCCCCCTCATGCTTCTAAACTGCAGTGAATACAAGCATAGTCTTATCAATCTTTCCTCATATGACAGTCCCACCATCCCAGGGATCAAACTCATGAACCTACGCTGCACTGCTTCATAGAAACATAGATAATAGGTGCAGGAGTAGGCCAGTCGGTCCTTCGAGCCTGCACGGCCATTCAATATGATCATGGCTGATCATTCAACTCAGTATCCTGTACCTGCCTTCTCCCCATACCCCTTGATCCCTTTAGCCACAAGGGCCACATCTAACTCCCTCTTAAATATAGCCAATGAACTGGCCTCAACTACATTCTGTGGCAGAGAATTCCAAAGACTCACCACTCTCAGAGTGAAAAATGTTTTCCTCATCTCGGTCCTAAAGGAATTCCCCCTTATCCTTAAACTGTGACCCGTTGTTCTGGACCTCCCCAACATCGGGAACAATCTTCCTACATCTAGCCTGTCCAACCCCTTAAAAATGTTGTAAGTTTCTGTAAGATCCCCCCTCAATTTTTTAAATTCTAGCGAGTACAAGCTGAGTCTATCCTGTCTTTCCCCATATGAAAGTCCTGACATCCCAGGAATCAGTCTGGTGAACCTTCTCTGTACCCCCTCTATGGCAACAATGTATTTCCTCAGATTAGGAGACCAAAACTGTATGCAATACTCCAGGTGTGGTCTCACCAAAACCCTGTACAACTGCAGTAGAACGTCCCTGCTCAAATCCTTTTGCTATGAATGCTAACATACCATTCGCTTTCTTCACTGCCTGCTGCATCTGCATGCCTACTTTCAATGACTGGTGTACCATGACACCCAGGTCTTGATGCATTTCCCCTTTTCCTAATCGGCCACCATTCAGATAATAGTCTACCCTCCTGTTTTTGCCGCTAAAGTGGATAACCTCACATTTATCCACATTATACTGCATTTGCCATGCATTTTCCCACTCACCCAGCCTATCCATGTCGCCTTGCAGCCTCCTAGCATCCTCCTCGCACCTAGCACTGCCCCCCAACTTCGTGTCATCTGCAAACTTGGAGATGTTGCATTCAATTCCCTCGTCCAAATCATTAATATATATTGTAAATAGCTGGGGTCCCAGCACTGTGCCTTGCGGTATCCCACTAGTCACTGCGTGCCATTCTGAAAAGGACCCATTTACTCCTACCCTTTGTTTCCTGTCTGCCAGCCAGTTCTCTATCCACATCAATACTGAACTCCCAATACCGTGTGCATTAAGTTTGTATACTAATCTCTTATGTGGGACCTTGTCGAAAGCCTTCTGACAGTCAAGATATAACACATCCACTGGCTCTCCCTTGTCCACTCTACTAGTTACATCCTCGAAAAATTCTATAAGATTCGTCAGACATGATTTACCTTTCGTAAATCCATGCTGACTTTGTCCAATGATTTCACCACTTTCCAAATGTGCTGCTATCCCATCTTTAATAACGGACTCTAAGTAGTTTCCCCACTACCGATGTTAGACTAATTGGTCTGTAATTCCCTGTTATTTCGTAGCTTTTCGCATCCTGAAGGTTTGTCACTGATTGCATGCTGAATTTACATTGCTTTTCGCGCCCTGAAGGTTCCTCACTATAAGCATGCACGAAAAGCGATGAAAAATCAGCACGTGAAAAGCGCCAAACATTCAACCTGCGGAAAGCGATGAAAATGCAGCACGCGAAAAATAACGAACATTCAGGACACAAAAAGTAACAAAAATTCAGCACGAGAAGAGCGACGAAAATTCCGCACATGAAAACGAGTAAAAAATTCAGGACGGGAAATGCGGCGAAATTTCAGGACATGAAATCCGACTACATTTCAGCACATGAAAAGCGACAAAAATTCAGCACGCAAAAAGTGACAAATTTTCAGCATGCGAAAAGCGACAAACCTTCAGGACACGGAAAGTGATGAAAATGTAGCACGCAAAATGTGACAAAAATTCAGCACGCGAAAACCAATGTAAATTCAGGACATGAAAAGTGACAACATTTCAGGACGCATAAAGCGACGAAATTTCAGGACGTGAAAGGCGACGAAATTTCACCACATGAAAAGCGACGAGAATTCAGCATGCGAAAAGCAATGAAAATTCAGCATGTGAAAAGTGACGAACCTTGAGGACGTGAAAAGTGACTAAAATTCAGCACGTGAAACACAACGAAAATTCAGCACACAAAAAGCGACGGAAATTCCGGACGCATAAAGCATCGAAATTTCAGGACGTGAAAGGTGATGAAATTTCAGCACACGAAAATGATGAAAATTGAGAGCGAAAAGCGATGAAAATTCAGCACACGAAAAGTGGCAAACCAACAGGACGCGAAAAGCGACTAAAATTCAGCACATGAAATGCGACGAAATTGCAGCACATGAAAAGCGACGTAAATTCATGACTCGAAAAGCGACGAAAATGCAAGATGCATAAAGTTCCGCAATTTCAGGACATGAAAAGCAACGGAATTTCAGCACACGAAAAGCGACGAAAATTCAGCCTGCGAAAAGCGAAGAAAATTCAGCACGCGAAAAGTGATAAACGAAAATTTAGCAGGTGAAGAGTGACGAAAATTCTGCACATAAAAATGACAAAAATTCAGGACGCAAAATGTAACAAAATTTCAGGACATGAAATGCGACAAAATTTCAGATCGCAAAAAACGACAAAATTTCCGAGGAGCAGAATGATCGAGGGCGGCTCCTTCATGTGGGTCAGCGACACCCCGGATGTGGGTCGGGATGGAGGGTCCCGCGTGCGCAGTCAATGCTCCGCTTGGGCGATCCCGAGGTACCGACGGGTGCGAGGTTTGCATTTTCGAAACAAATCTTTTGCAATTTCAAAGCAAACCACATTTTGCATTTTCAAAGCAAACCACCTTTGTACTTTCAAAGCAAGCCACCATTTGCATTTTCAAAGCAAACCACCTGTTGCATTTTCTAAGCAAACCACCTGTTGCATTTTCAAAGCAAACCACCATTTGCAGTTTCAAACCAAACTACATTTTGCATTTTCAAAGCAAACCACTTTTCCATTTTCAAAGCAAACCACCTTTTGTATTTTCAAAGCAAGCCACCTTTTGTATTTTCAAAGCAAACCACATTTTGTATTTTCAAAGCAAACCACCTGTTGCATTTATCAAAGCAAACCAGCTTTTGCATTTTCTAAGCAAACCACCTGTTGCATTTTCAAAACAAACCACATTTTGCATTTTCAAAGCAAACCACTTTTCCATTTTCAAGCAAACCACCTTTTGTATTTTCTAAGAAAGCCACCTTTTGTATTTTCAAAGCAAACCACCTTTTGTATTTTCAAAGCAAACCACCTTTTATATTTTCAAAGCAAGCCACCTTTTGCATTTTCAAAGAAAACCACCTTTTGCATTTTCATAGCAAACTATCTTTTTCATTTTCAAAGCAAAACAGTTTTTGCATTCTCAAAGCAAACCATCGTTTCAATTTTCAAAGCAAGCCGCCTTTTGCCTTTTCAAACAAACCACCTGTTGCATTTTCAAAGCAAACCACCATTTGCACTTTCAAAGCAAACCTTTTGCATTTTCAAAGCAAATCTTTGGCATTTTCAAAGGAAACCACCATTTCCATTTTCAAAGCAAACCACCATTTGCATTTTCAAAGCAAACCACTTTTTCCATTTTTAAAGCAAACCCCAATTTGCATTTTTGAAGCAAACCGCCATTTGCATTTTCAAACCAAACCACCATTTTTGTTTTCAAACCAAACCACCATTTGAATTTTCAATCCAAACCTTTCACATTTTGAAACCAAACCTATTGCATGTTCAAACGTAACCACCATTTGCATTTTCAAACCAAACCACCATTTGCATTTTCAAACCAAACCACCATTTGCATGTTCAAACCAAACCACCATTTGCCTTTTCAAAGTAAACCTTCATTTGCAAAGCTTATACATTTTCAAAGCAAACCTTTTCCATTTTCAAACCAAATAATTTGCATTTTCATACCAAATCATTTGCATTTTCAAGCCACCATTTGCATTTTAAAACTAAACCACCATTTGCCTTTTCGAACCAAACCACCATTTGCATTTCCATACCAAACCTTTTGCATTTTCAAACCAAACCTTTTACATTTTCAATGCAAACCTTTTGCCTCTTCAAACCAAACCTTCTGCATTTCCAAACCAAACTTTTTGCAGTTTCAAACCAAACCACCATTTGCATTTTCAAACCAAATCACCTTTTGCATTTTCAAACCAAACCTCCATTTGCATTTTCAAAGCAAACTAACTTTTGCACTTTCAAAGCAAACCTTTTGCATTTTCAGAGCAAACATTTTGCATTTCGAAACCAAACCTACTTTTTCATTTTCAAGCCAAACCTCCGTTTGCATTTTTAAACCAATCCTCCTTTTGCATTTTCATATCAAACCTTTTGCATTTACAAAGCAAACCGTTTGCATTTCCAAAGTAAATCTTTGCAATATCAAAGCAAACATTTTGCATTTTCAAAATAAACCACCCTTTGCATTTTCAACGCAAACATCATTTTGTATTTTCAAACCAAACCACCTTTTGCATTTTCAAACCAAACCACCATTTGCATTTTCAAAACAAACAACCATTTGCATGTTCAAACCAAACCACCATTTGCTTTTTCAAAGTAAACCTTCATTTGCAAACCTTATGCATTTTCAAACCAAACCTTTTCCATTTTCAAACCAAATAATTTGCATTTTCAAACCAAATTATTTGCATTTTCAAACCACCATTTGCATTTTCAATCCTAACCACCATTTGCATTTTCGAACCAAACTACCATTTGCATTTCCATACCAAACCACCATTTGCATTTGCAAAGCTAACCACCATTTGCATTTTCAAAGCAAACCTTTTGCATTTTCAAACAAAACCATTTGCATTTTCAATGAAAACATTTTGCCTTTTTCTAACCAAACCTTTTGCATTTCCAAACCAAACCTTTTGCATTTTCAAACCAAACCTCCATTTGCATATTCAAAGCAAACTAACATTTGCATTTTCAAAGCAAACCTTTAGTATTTTCAGAGCAAACATTTTGCATTTTCAAACCAAACCTTCTTTTGCATTTTCAAATCAAACTTTTTGCATTTTCAAAGCAAACCTTTTGCATTTCCAAAGTAAACCTTTGCAATTTCAAAGCAAACATTTTGCAATTTCAAAGTAAACCACCTTTTGCATTTTCTAAGCAAACCACCCTTTCCATTTTCAACGCAAACCACATTTTGCATTTTCAAACCAAACCACCTTTTGCATTTTCAAACCAAACCACCATTTGCATTTTCAAACCAAAATACCTTTGGCATTTTCAAACCAAACCTTTCTTTTGCATTTTCAAACCAAACCACCATTTGTATTTTCAAACCAAACCACCATTTGCATTTTCAAAGCAAACCACCATTTGCATTTTCAAAACAAACCACCTTTTGCATTTTCTAAGCAAACAACGTTTGCATTTTCAACGCAAACCACCTTTTGTATTTTGTAACCAAACCACCGGTTGCATTTTCAAACCAAACCACCATTTGCATTTTAAAACCAAACCACCATTTGCATTTTCAAACCAAACCACCATTTGCATTTTCAAACCAATCCATAATTTGCATTTTCAAACCAAACCACCTTTTGCATTTTCAAACCAAACCTCCTTTTGCATTTTCAAACCAAACCTCCATTTGCATTTTCAGACCAATACATTTATAACCATATAACCATATCACAATTACAGCACGGAAACAGGCCCTCTCGGCCCTTCCAGTCCGTGCCGACCATTTGTTTTCCCCTAGTCCCATCTACCTGCACTCAGACCATACCCCTCCATTCCCTTCACGTCCATATACCTATCCACTTTATTCTTAAATGTTAAAATCGATCCTGCCTCCACCACTTCTGCTGGAAGCTCATTCCACACAGCCACCACCCTCTGAGTAAAGAAGTTTCCCCGCACGTTACCCCGAAACCTCTGTCCCTTAATTCTCATGTCATGCCCTCTTGTTTGAATCTTCCCTACCCTCAATGAGAAAAACGTATCCACGTCAACTCTGTCTATCCCTTTCATCATTTTAAAGACCTCGATCAAGTCCCCCCTTAACCTTCTGCGCTCCAAAGAATAAAGACCTAACTTGTTCAACCTTTCTCTGTAACATAGTTGCTGGAACCCTGGCAACATTCTAGTAAATCTCCTCTGTACTCTCTCTATTTTGTTGACATCCTTCCTATAACTAGGCGACCAAAATTGTACACCATACTCCAGAATTGGTCTTACCAATGCCTTGTACAATTTTTAACATTACTTCCCTACTCCTGTATTCAATGCTCTGATTTATAAAGGCCAGCACACCAAAGGCTTTCTTTACCACCCTATCTACATGCAATTCCACCTTCAGGGAACTATGCACAGTTATTCCTAGATCCCTCTGTTCCACAGCATTCCTCAATTCCCTACCATTTACCATGTACGTCCTATTTTGATTTGTCCTGCCAAGATGTAGCACTTCACACTTATCAGCATTAAACTCCATCTGCCATCTTTCAGCCCACTTTTCCAAATGGCCCAAATCTCTCTGTAGACTTTGAAAATCTACTTCATTATCCACAACACCACCTATCTTAGTATCATCTGCATACTTACTTATCCAATTTTCCACCCCATCATCCAGATCATTGATGTACATGACAAACAACAGTGGACCCAACACAGATCCCTGAGGCACCCCACTGGTCACCACCATCCACCATTACACAGCCATCCACACAGCCATCCACCATTACTCTCTGACATCTCCCATTCAGCCACTGTTGAATCCATCTTGCTACTCCGCCATTAACACCCAAAGATTGAACCTTCTTAACCAACCTTCCATGGGGAACCTTGTCAAAGGCCTTACTGAAATCCATATAGACAACATCCACTGCTTTACCCTCATCAATTTCCCTAGTTACCGCTTCAAAAAATTCAAGAAGGTTTGTCAAACATGACCTTCCAGGCACAAATCCATGTTGACTGTTCCTGATAAGACCCTGTTTATCCAGATGCTTATATATATTATCTCTAAGTATCCTTTCCATTAATTTGCCCACCACTGACGTCAAACTAATAGGTTATAATTGCTAGGTTTATTCTTTGAACCCTTTTTAAATAATGGAACAACATGCGCAGTACGCCAATCCTCCGGCACTATTCCCGTTTCTAATGACATTTGAAATAATTCTGTCATAGCTCCTGCTATTTCTACACTAACTTCCCTCAATGTCCTAGGGAATATCCTGTCAGAACCTGGAGACTTATCCACTTTTATATTTTTCAAAAGTGTCAGTACTTCCTCCTCTTTGAATCTCATAGTTTCCATAGCTACTCTACTTTTTCCCCTTAACTCACAGAGTTCAATATCCTTCTCCATGGTGAATACCGAAGAAAAGAAATTGTTCAATATCTCCCCAATCTCTTTTGGCTCTGCAGATAGCTGTCCATTCTGGTTCTCTAATGGTCCAATTTTTTCCCTCGTTATCCTTTTGCTATTAATATAGCTGTAGAAACCCTTTGGGTTTACATTCACCTTTCTTGCCAAAGCAACCTCATATCTTCTTTTAGCCTTCCTAATTTCTTTCTTAAGATTCTTTTTACATTCTTTATACTCCTCTAGCACCTCATTTACTCCGTGCCTCCTATAATTATTGTAGATATCTCTCTTTTTTCGAAACAAGTGTCCAATTTCCCTTGAAAACCATGGCTCTTTCCAATTTTTACTATTTCCTTTCAACCTAACAGGGACATAAAGATTCTGTACTCTTACAATTTCCCCTTTAAATGTCCTCCATTTCTCTTCTACATCCTTCCCATGAAACAAAGTGTCCCAATTCACTCCTTTAAAATCATCACGCATTCCCTCAAAGTTAGCGTTTCTCCAATCAAAAATCTCCACTCTAGGTCCTGTTCTGACTCGCTCCATAATTATATTGAAACTAATGGTATTGTGATCACTGGTCCCGAAGTGCTCACCAATGCATACCTCCGTCACCTGTCCTGCCTCATTTCCTAACAGGAGGTCCAGCACTGCCCCTTCTCTGGTCGATACCTCTATGTACTGCTGCAAAAAACTATCCTGCACACATTTTACAAATTCCAAACCATCCAGCCCATTTACAGAATGTGTTTCCCAGTCTATTTTTGGAAAATTGAAATCTCCCACAATCACTACCTTGTGCTTACAATTAATATCTGCTATCTCCTTACATATTTGCTCTTCCAATTCACGCTCCCCATTTGGCGGTCTATAATACACCCCTAAAAGTGTTGCTACACCGTTCCCACTTCTCAGTTCCACCCAAATAGCCTCCCTAGACGAGCCCTCTAATCTATCCTGCCAAAGCACTGCTGTAATATCTTCTCTGACAAGCAATGCAACACCTCCCCCTCTGGTCCCTCCAATTCTATCACACCTGAAGCAACGAAATCCTGGAATATTTAGTTTCCAATCACAGCCCTCCTGCAACCATGTTTCACTGATTGCCACAACATCATATTTCCAGGTGTCAATCCAGGCTCTAAGTTCATCCACCTTACTTACAACGCTCCTAGCATTAAAATATACACATTTTAGAAACCCACCATCCCTTATTCTCTGTCTATTATCTTTTTCATCTTTCTCGCCTACATTTTGGATCCGAGTGCTTCCCTTCTCTGCCTCTTGCCCCACACCCTGACCCCTAGCCCCCTCTACCCAAGTCCCTCCCCCCAGCCTTTCTAGTTTAAAGTCTCCCCAGTAGCCTTTGCAAATCTCCCTGCCAGGATATTGGTCCCCCTCGGGCTCAAGTGCAACCCGTCCTTTGTGTACAGATCATGCCTTCCCCAAAAGAGGTCCCAGTGATCAAGAAACTTGAATCCCTGCCCACTGCACCAGTCCCTCAGCCACGCATTTATCCTCCACCTCATTTCATTCCTACTATCACTGTCACGCAGCACAGGCAGTAATCCTGAAATTGTTACCCTTTTGGTCCTTCTCCTTAACTTTCCCCCCAACTCCCTAAATTCTCCCTTCAGGACCTCGTCACTTTTTCTGCCTATGTCATTGGTACCTATGTGTACCACAACATCAGGCTCCTCTCCCTCCCTTATCAGAATCTTTTGGACACGTTCTGACTCATGCGAGACCCTGGCACCAGGGAGGCAAACTACCATCCGGGTCTCCCGACTGCGTCTCCAGATTCGCCTAT
Organism: Okamejei kenojei; assembly: GCA_035221665.1. Classification (NCBI taxonomy): domain Eukaryota; kingdom Metazoa; phylum Chordata; class Chondrichthyes; order Rajiformes; family Rajidae; genus Okamejei; species Okamejei kenojei. The sequence continues at coordinate 3,502,326 of CM069142.1, forward strand.
CTGACCCCCTAACTATAGAGTCCCCTATTACAATTGCCCTCCTCTTTTTGTTACCCTTCTGAGCATCAGGGCCGGTCTCTGTGCCGGAGGCCCGGCCGCTGTTGCTGCCCCCAGCTAGGCTGTCCCCTCCAATCGTACTCAAACCCGAGTACCTATTTTCCAGGTGTACGGTCACAGGGGTACTCTCTAGCCCCTGCCCCTACCTAACGGTGACCCACTTGTCTGCCTCCTGTGGTTTGGGAGTGACTACCTCCCTGTAGCTCCTCTCTATGACCTCCTCACTCTCCCTGACCAGACGGAGGTCATCGAGCTGCTGCTCCAGGTTTCTAACACAGTCCTTTAGGAGCCCCATCTCAACACACCTGCCGCAGATGTGGATGTCTGGAGGGCTATCAGATTCCCTGACCTCCCACATCTGACATCCAGAACAGTACACTGCCCTGGCCTTCATACTGCCCCCCTTACACAGGATACAATATAAAGTACACAACAAACTGCTGGGATCTGACTGCCAATCAGCTGCTTACCCTGGTCCACTTCCCACCAATCAGCGGCTTCCTCAAAAAAAACCCACTTCTCCAAATGGAATGTTATGGATTTCGGTAAAAACAAGCCGGGTGTCGCTCCTCCCCCTCCTTCTCTTCCAACGGCTCCTGTGGGCCTCTGAAAAAACAAGCCCCACGCTGGATTTTAAACCTTACCGGTCGGGTGTCGCTCCTCCCCCTTCTCCTCTTACAACGGCTCCTGTGGGCCTCTGAAAAAACAAGCCCCGCGCTGGATTTTAAACCTTACCGGTCGGGTGTCGCTCCTCCCCCTCCTCCTCTTCCAACGGCTCCTGTGGGCCTCTTTTGCATTTGCATTTTCAAACCAAACCTTTTGTATTTGCATACCAAACCAGCTTTTTGGTGATGGGATGAACTTTGATATCCGCATTTTCCTGAAGACCAGACACCGAGCATTCATGTCTGATGATACAGTGGTCTACAATGTCCAGATACGAACTTGGTAAGGCCATCAAAAAGGCCAAAAGGGATTTCTGCTCCAACTAGGGGACGAGACAGATGTTCGGCAGCTGTGGCGGGGCCTGAATGCAATCATCGCCTAGAAGGCGAAATCAGGAGGTAGCCCGAATATCGGCGTAGTATCACTCCCTGACAAGCTCAAAGTGTTTTAAGCAGGCTTTGATAGGGAGAACACTGATGTACCTTCTCGAGCCCCCATTCGCTGTGATGGTATTTCAGTCACAGTCACAGAGGCAGGCGTCAGAAAAACCCTTCATAGAATCATAGAAAATAGGTGCAGGAGTAGGCCGTTCGGCCCTTCGAACCTGCACCGCCATCCAATATGATCATGGCTGATTATCCAACTCAGTATCCTGTGCCTGCCTTCTCTCCATACCCCCTGATCCCTTTAGCCACAAGGGCCACATCTAGCTCCCTCTTAAATATAGCCAATGAACTGGCCTCAACTACCTTCTGTGGCAGAGAATTCCACAGACTCACCACTCTCTAGGTGAAAAAAGATCTTGTCATCTCAGTCCTAAAAGACTTCCCCCTTATCCTTAAACTGTGACCTCTTGTTCTGGAGTTCCCCAACATCAGGAACAATCTTCCTGCATCTCGCCTGTCCAACCCCTTAAGAATTTTGTAAGTCTCTATGAGATCACCCCTCAATCTTCTACATTCCAACGAGTACAAGCCGAGTCTATCCAGTCTTTCTTCATATGGAAGTCGTGCCATCCCAGGAATCAGTCTGGTAAACTTTCTCTGTACTCCCTCTATGGCAAGAATGTCTTTCCTCAGATTAGGAGACCAAAACTGTATGCAATATTCCAGGTGTGGCCTCGCCAAGACCCTATACAACTGCAGTAGAACCTCCCTGCTCTTGTACTCAAATCCTTTTGCTATGAATGCCAACATACCATTCACTTTCTTCACAGCCTGCTGCACCTGCATGCCTACTTTCAATGACTGGTGTACCATGACACCCAGGTCTCGTTGCATCTCCTCTTTTCCTAATCGGACACCATTCAGATAATAATCTACCCTCCTGATTTTGCCGCCAAAGTGAATAACCTCACATTTATCCACATTATACTGCATCTGCCATGCATTTGCCCACTCACCCAACCTATCCAAGTCACCTTGCAGCCACCTAGCATCCTCCTCACAGCTAACACTGCCCCCCAGTTCACCAGAGGGGTGAACCCTTGAAAAGTGCCCGGACCTGATAGTATGCCCGGTCGTGTTCTAAAAACCTGTGCAGACCAACTGGCTGGAGTTTTTACAGACATTTTCAACCTCTCACTTCTGAGGTCTGAGGTTCCCACCTGCTTTAAAAAGGCATCAATTATACCGGTGCCGAAGAAGAGTAAGGTGACGTGCCTCAATGACTATCGACCTGTGGCACTAACGCCTGTGGTGATGAAGTGCTTTCAAAGGTTGATCATGGCGCAAATCAACTCCTACCTTGACAAAAACCCGGACCCACTGCAGTTCTCTTACCGCCACAACAGATCAACGGTGGATGAGATCTCGCTGCCTCTCCACTCCACTCTAGACCACTTGGACAACAAAAACTCATATGTCAGCCTGTTATTCATTGATTACAGCTCGGCATTTAATAGAATCATCCCCTATAAGCTTGTTACCAAACTCGCAGAACAGGGTCTCTGCGCATCTTTCTGCAATTGGATCCTCAACTTCCTCATTCACAGACCACAGACTGTTTGAATTGGTGGGAAGGTGTCAGCCTCGATAACAATCTGCATGGGAGCATCTCTTGGCTGCGTGCTCAGCCCCCTGCTGTACTCACTTTATATTCAAGACAACGTAGCTGGTCAAAGTGCGAACTCCATCATCAAGTTCGCTGACGACACCACTGTTGTGGGACGTATCACTGATGGGGACGAGTCAGAGTATAGAAGAGATATCGACTGACTGACCAAATGGTGCCAGCACACTAACCTGGCCCTCAACACCAGCAAAACCAAGGAACTGATTGTGGACTTTGGAAGAAGTAGAATAGGGACACGCAGTCCCATTTATATCAACGGGTCGATGGTGGAAAGAGTCAAGAGCTTCAAATTCCTGGGCATGCACATCTCTGAAGATCTCTTCTGGTCCGAGAACATTGATATAATTATTACATTAATAAATATATATATAATTATAATTATAAATCATCAGCGCCTCTACATCCTGAGATGATTACAGAGAGTCGTTATGTCAAGGAGGACTCTCTCTAACAAAGCAAACAAATGCTTTGTATTTTCAAAGCAAACCTTTGGCATTTTCAAAGCAAACCATTTGCATTTTCAGAGCAAACCGCCTTTTTCATTTTCAAAGCAAACCGCCTTTTGCATTTTCAAAGCAAACAGCCTTTTGCATTTTCCAAGCAAACCGCCTTTTGCACTTTCAAAGCAAACCGCCTTATGCATTTTCATAGCAAACCGCCTTATGCATTTTCAAAGGAAACTACCTTTTGCATTTTCTAAGCAAACCACCTTTTGCATTTTCAACGCAAACCACCGTTTGCAATGTCAAAATGAACCACCTTTTGCAATTTCAAAGCAAACCACGTTTTGCGTAAAGAAAACCACCTTTTGCATTTTCAAAGCAAACGACATTTTGCGTTTTCAAAGCAAACCACCTTTTACATTTTCAAAGCAAACCACTTTTTGCATGGTCAAAGCAAACAACCTTTGGAATTCTCAAAGCAAACCTTTTGCATTTTCAAAGCAACCCATTTGCATTTTCAAAACAAACCTTTTGCATTTTCAAAGCAAACATAGAAACATAGAAAATAGGTGCAGCAGGAAGCCATTCGGCCCTTCGAGCCAGCACTGCCATTCATTGTGATCAAGGCTGATCGTACCCTATCAATAACCCGTGCCTGCCTTCTCCCCATATCCCTTGACTCCACTAGCCCCTAGAACTCTTTCTAACTCTCTTTTAAATCCATCCAGTGACTTGGCCTCCACTGCCCTGTGTGGCAGGGAATTCCACAAATTAGCAACTCTCGGGGTGAAAAGTTTTTTCTCATCTCAGTCTTAAATGACCTCCCCTTTATTCTAAGTCTGTGGCCCCTGGTTCCTTTTACCTGCATCTAGCTTGTCCAGTCCTTTTATAGTTTTATATGTTTCTACAAGATCCCCCCTCATCCTTATAAACTGCAGTGAATACAAGCCTAGTCGTTTCAATCTTTCTGCATATGACAGTCCCGCCATCCCAGGGATCAATCTCGTGAACCTACGCTGCACTGCCTCAATCACAAGGATGTTTTTCCTCAAATTAGGAGACCAAAACTGTACACAATACTCCAGATGTGGTCTCATCAGAGCCCTATACAACTGCAGAAGAACCTCGTTACACCTATACCGAAATCTTCTTGTTATGAACGCCAAAATTCCATCATCTTTCTTCACTGCCTGCTGTACTTGTAAGCCAACTTTCAGTGACCGGTGTACAAGGACGCCCAGGTCTCACTGCACCTCCCCCTTACCTAACCTAACCCCACTGAGATAATAATCTCGCCCTTGTTTTTGCCGCCAAAGTGGATAACCTCACATTTATCTATATTATACTGCATCTGCCACGCATCTGCCCACTCACTCAACCTGTCCATGTCACCATGCAACCTCCTAACATCCTCTTCACAGTTCACAATGCCACCCAGCTTTATGTCATTCGCAAATTTGCTAGTGTTGTTCCTAATTCCCAGTTCCAAATCATCAATATATATGTTAAACAGTTACGGCCCCAACACCTAGCCTTGCGGCACTCCACTCGCCACTGCCTGCCATTCTGAAAAGGACCAGTTCACTCCTACACTTTGCTTCCGGCCTGCCAACCAACTTTCTATCCATGTCAACACCCTACCCCCAATACTATGTGCTCTAATTTTAGTCACCAGTCTCCCGTACCGGATCTTATCAAAGGCTTTCTGAAAGTCTAGATACACTACATCCACTGGCACCCCTTCATCCATTTTTCTTGTCACGTCCTCTAAAAATTCCAGAAGATTAGTCAAGCATGATTTCCCTTTCATAAGACTTGTGACTTGTTGACTTGGACTAAACATTTTACTTCGGAGTCACGTGAGTGACTACGTGAAGAACCCCGCCTGGCGCTGGAAACGGCATTACGTCGACGCTGACGGCTGAAGCAGGAGCTGCACAGACAGCTCCTCGACAGCGGTAGGTTCGGAACCGGCAGGTAAGTGCTGTTGAAAAAATTTTTTAGGACTGGAAAACTCTGTGCCTGGTGGAAATCAGGAATTTAAAGGTTTTAAAAACAAACTAAAAGTTTAAATTGAACAGATATACTCTGTTAAAATAATGGAGTTTTAAAAAGAACGTCCCAGGGGAATACCCAGCGATCGGGACGAGAGATTAATTACGGGGCCGGTTCCGATACTGGTACCGTTAAAAATACGGTAGAGAGGTAAACATGCTCCACAATCTTTTGGCAGGGAATTTTAAAAGACAGAAAGGCTGTACTTTAAAAAAGTTAATAAAAATCGCGATATGGAGAAAGTACTCCAAAATATAAAAAGAGACAAGGGTCACAGTACCCAAACAGCCCAAAAAAGACCCTGAGGGGCTTGAATATACAAAATATGGCTATGTGCCAAATTGAGAATTGAACCTTGGTTTAAGGGTGGAGGAAGTCTCTTTGGATATAATTCCAAGTGGATCAGGGCTGCAAAAGACAGACCCTGCAAGTGGTGATGTGAATTATGAATGCACACCACAACTAAAAAAGTGAGGCCAGATGTGCCTGAGATAGCAAAAGATTTTGCTATATCTAAAGGAAGTGGTGAGGCTATGGAAGAAAACCTAGCTGCCAACATTAATTATATGGTATCTCACCAACTTCAAGAATACGATAAAAACTTTTATGTTTTATTAAAATATCAACGGTAAATACGTTTATAAATATCCATGTCTCAAATAATATGAGATATAAGAAATACAATTTCAAAGTATTTCAAAATGGTGCAAATAAGTAATACTTCCAAAATAAAATAAATTGCCATCAGTTGTGGAGCTCAATAGGAAGAAATATATATAATTTACCGAATCTGCACTATAGGTTTGCAGATCAATACAAATCAGGATATTAAACTCCTGATTATTATAGAATAAACCTGCCTTATGATAAATCAAAGATATTAATTACAAAAGAACAGACTACTGATCTTTAAACTTTGGGGAGAAAAACTATGATCCAATGAAAAATTTTGATAATGGATCAAAACAAAGGCAAAGATCTTTTTAACTTGCGGTGAAAAAACTATGATCCAATGAAAGATTTGATAATGGATCAAAACAAAGGCAGAAGTGGTATAATCCAAACATAGCCTTATCTAAACCTAATTGGGGGAAAGAAGGCTTGAAGTACGTTGAAAAGGTGCAAACATCTGGTTACAAAATAAGTTCATGAAATCTCCAATTATGGGGGATTACAGGTGTATTATGATTATTAACCAATATAACTAAGGAAGGATTGGTTCACCTGTATAAGAAAACTTTAAAAATTGATTTCAGGTTTGCACTCAAAAGTAATTTTAATAAGAAGGGGCACGTACATGTATATTATAAAATTACCTCAGTGTAAAGATTTCATGGTATAAACCATACAAAACATCATTATATTTACACTTTCACAGTGTAAGAAAATGGAAACATCTAGAACATGGAAAAACTGTTGTGATTAACAAAGTGTTAATCAATATTACAGGTGCTTGAAATTAATTAAAGTGGGTCAAGCTGTGCAAGTTAAAACATTGTCCAAACAATCAATCAGTTCAAGGCTGTTAAACCGAATACTGAAGGAACAATTATACTGATAAAAGATCAGCACTTGCACTAATGAGGTCATGGTCATGGGTTATCTCGATTACATTTAAATTGGAAGAGATAAGAGCAGCTGCAAATTAGTGCCTGCCATTACAAACCTGGTGGTAGGTAAGGACCTGACCCATTACATAAAGCATATGCTCAGGCATTAATAAAATATTTATAAATTACTATTCTGAATTTAGAAGTAATTCAAGCACCATAAGAGAGGGGGAAAATTGTTCCATGATACAAATATGTCTAATTGTTGTTGCCATACTTTGTCCCTCCATTAGGATTAGGTAAAAAATAAATAAAGTCCAAAAGAAGGAATACAGAAGCTTATAAGAATATGTATGCCTTGTGACAAGGCTTATGCAAAATATCAAATGATACGTTATCATTATTAAAGTAATGAAAAAAAGGTTCATAAGCTGCTTCAACTATAAGATTAACAGCTGTTGCAAACTGAAGCAAGTGTTACAGATGATGTACAGCTTCTGTGAATGTTTGGGTAAAGATAAGAATATTATCTATTCTTATAACAATAATTGATATGTCTCTTGTTCGGACTGCAGACAATAATACCAGGCGAACATAAATGGTTTGTCCTAAGAAATTTTCCAAACATTCGTATTAATTGTTGAAGTATAAGGAGTTATGGATTAAAAAGATCAATTGTTTTATTATGGAACTGTCCATGTCGTATCAAGATGAACAATACCACGGCTGTGGCATATGTTAACAATGGTCAAATTTGGGAGAAAAACATATTGTCATTATTTTGCATTACTTACGATTAATCTGGTTGTATACAGATTAAATCACTGATCTTTCAAATGTTTCTTGTGGGTCACAAGATAAGTCAAATAACAATCATGGGATTATCTAAGTAAACAGATGTGGCATATTTTAAAGTTTAGTCCACCTGTTTATCTCTAAGGAAGAGACAATGGTATCGGAAGATAATAAATTTGGGAGAAAAAACATATTGTCATTAATATGGATTACTTACGATTAATCTGATTGCATACAGATTAAATCACCGATCTTTCGAATATTTCTTGTGGGTAAACCAAGAGCAGTGAAGGTGGATGCTTTTCTCCCAATTACATGAGGAAAAGATTTCTTTGTGTTCCTCATTTTTTGTTAATAGGGCAGTGTCTGATGAAAATGTAGCGGGACACTGCCAGAGGCATTTTTGGTGGCCTAATACGGGTCCTTTATGGTTTCATAAATATTGTGTGATTTTGAACTGCTAATGATGATTCATAGTGGCAGCAATTTATTGAAGTCAAAAAAGGGGTCTCGACCTAGGTCGTTGCCTGTCTCCCTTCGCTCTTTGGATGCTGCTGCACCCACTGGAATCTCCAGGTTTGAGAAACCCTGCAGTAATTTATTGTTGTACAAAAAACCTCCATGACATGAAAATATGAATTTGACTATCTACAGGTTGACCAGACCATCACAACAGCTGATGGTCAAAGAAGTCTATGAATGTTAACCAATATATCAATTTATCAATAAAATAATTATGTATAAAGAAGTGTTATACCTGCAATTTGCAGAAATAAGTCTAAAAAACAATATTTTGTTATAAGAAATTGGAGGTCTGTATATACAGTAAAGTTATTTTATCATATTAGATATATGTGAATTCCTTGTGGATTGCATTTTCTAAGTATCTAATTGATAGAGCCAATAATAGGGCTCAGAGTGTTACCGTCTTATAAACGGACAATATATTAACCAAGAAGTTATCAGATGCATTCATAATATCCCAATATGGAAAGGGATATATATGTAAATGTTAATAAATATATGTATATATATGTGTGTGTGTATATATATATATATATCCACATGCAATTATAACGTAACATTTGCAATGTTTGCACTCTTATATTGATACTAAAGTTATCAGAATTATTATTTTCAATGTTTAACTTTTTTGAATCATAGATAGAGTTAGAGTCCATTGCCTAAGGCAATTCAGGATTATTTATCTCCTGCCTTTATATTTTTTACAATTTTGGACAGATTATATATATATATATATAATATATAATATATATATATAATCTGTCCAAAATTGTAAAAAATATAAAGGCAGGAGATAAATAATCCTGAATTGCCTTAGGCAATGGACTCTAACTCTATGATTCAAAAAAGTTAAACATTGAAAATAATAATTCTGATAACTTTAGTATCAATATAAGAGTGCAAACATTGCAAATGTTACGTTATAATTGCATGTGGATACAAATTGCATTATCATATATGTTTATGAATCTACCAAACAAAGCACACCAAGAAGACCTGAAACGAAGGTAAACCTATAAGCATATCCTGCCGGCTTTAAGTTGTGTGTGTGTGTGTGAACATTGATGAAAATGTTGCAGTAGGTAAGAGTCTCTGTGTCAATGAGACTGCTTATTACACACAAAAACCACATTGGGTTCAGTAAAAACTGATGGTTATAGAGGAATGTATTTCTAGATGGTTAAAAATTGGATACATTCAGTAGGAACTAGACACTGAAAGGTGGAAAATCACTCTGTTAATGAGGAAAATACATTCACAGGAATGGCACAGGATGAGCCACTCGAGCAAAGATGCAAGGCCGCAGGAGGCTGTAGATTACTGTTAAAGTAAAAAGGAACCAGTCATTGTGTCAGATTTAGACACGCAATGTTCGGTTCTCTATAATTGTTGCTTTGCCATGCCATAGAAAATATATATATCAATTGGTATTTGTGATAAACTTGCCTTTCAATGGAAAGGGCATTATTTTCATTTTTTATAATGTGAAATAATTTATCACATAACTTGAGGCAATGTTTGGGGAAAATGTGTTATTCGCTCGTTATAGAAACATAGAAACATAGAAATTAGGTGCAGGAGTAGGCCATTCAGCCCTTCGAGCCTGCACCGCCATTCAATATGATCATGGCTGATCATCCAACTCAGTATCCCGTACCTGCCTTCTCTCCATACCCTCTGATCCCCTTAGCCACAAGGGCCACATCCAACTCACTCTTAAATATAGCCAATGAACTGGCCTCAACTACCCTCTGTGGCAGAGAGTTCCAGAGACTCACCACTCTCTGTGTGAAGAAAGTCTTTCTCATCTCGGTCTTAAAGGATTTCCCCCTTATCCTTAAGCTGTGACCCCTTGTCCTGGACTTCCCCAACATCGGGAACAATCTTCCTGCATCTAGCCTGTCCAACCCCTTAAGAATTTTGTAAGTTTCTATAAGATCCCCTCTTAATCTCCTAAATTCCAGAGAGTATAAACCGAGTCTATCCAGTCTTTCTTCATAAGACAGTCCTGACATCCCAGGAATCAGTCTGGTGAACCTTCTCTGCACTCCCTCTATGGCAATAATGTCCTTCCTCAGATTTGGAGACCAAAACTGCACGCAATACTCCAGGTGTGGTCTCACCAAGACCCTGTACAACTGAAGTAGAACCTCCCTGCTCCTGTACTCAAAATTGTGTTAAATGTGCCGTACTGTCGTATGGAATAAATTCTACGACACGAAAAACACAGAAAGCTTCAAACTCTTCACGTAGTCACTCACGTGACTCCGAAGTAAAATAGTAAGATTAAATGAGAACTTACCAGTTCGAAGTTTGATCGTTATTTTATGAGGAGTAACGATGAGGGATTACGTGCCCTCCACTCCCCACCCTCATAAAATAAATGATCATCTGGTAGTTCTAAATCTATGATGAGCCTTACTATCTTACTCCGGCTATTTGTGTTCTGTGTTTTTCATGCCGCTGCTTTGAAGTATGCCGTTTCCAGCGCCAGGCGCGGCTTCTTCACGTAATCCCTCATCGTTACTCCTCATAAAATAACGATCAAACTTCGAACTGGTAAGTTCTCGTTTAATCTTACTATTTTACTGCTATCCAAATGCCCCATTATTACCTCTTCACTAATTGACTCCAGCAACTTTCCCACCACCGAAGTCAGCCTAACTGGTCTGTAATTCCCCGTTTTCTCTCTCGCGCCTTTCTTGAAAAGTGGGATAACATTAGCTATTCTCCAATTCACAGGAACTGATCCGGAATCTATTGAACATTGGAAAATGATCACCAATGATCCACTATTCCTAGAGCCACCTCCCTGAGGACCCTGCGTTGCAACCATCAGGCCCAGGGGATTCATCATCCATCAGTCCCATTAGCCGACCCAATACTATTTCTCGCCTAATCCAATTTATTTCAGTTCCTCTACCCCCTTAGATCCTCTGTCCTACAGTAGATCAGGGAGATTGTTTATGCCTTCCTTAGTGAAGACAGATCTGAAGTACCTATTCAACTCTTCTGCCATTTCCTTGTTGCCCATAATAATTTCACCCTTGTCTGTATTCAAGGGACCCACATTAGACTTTGATACTCTTTTTCCCTTAACATTTCTAAGGAAGCTTTCACTGTCTTTTTTATTCCTGGCCAGCTTCATACTTCATCTTTTCAGCCCGTATTGCCCGTTGTGTTCCCTTCTGTTGTCCTAAGAAAGTTTCCAAATCCTCTGGCTTCCGGCTACACATCTTTTCTTTTAGTTTTATTCTATCCCTAACTTCTCTTATCAGCCACGGTTGCCTCCTACTCCCCTTCGAATCTTTCTTCCTTTTTGGAATGAAATGATCCTGCGTCTTCCGGATTATGCCCAGAAATTCCTGCCATTGCTGTTCCACCGTCATTCCTGCTAGGACCCCTTTACAGTCTACCTTGGCCAGCTCCCCTCTCATGCCTTCATAATCCCCTTTGTTCAACTGCATCACTGACACTTCCGATTTAACGTTCTCCTTCTCAAATTGCAGATGAAAACTAATCATATTATGATCACTACCTCCTAGCGGTTCCTTTACCTCGAGTTCTCTTATCATAGCTGGTTCATTGGACAACACTAAATCCAGAATTGCCTTTACTCTGGTCGGCCCCATTGCAGGCTACTCCAAGAATCCATCTCGGAGGCATTCTACAAACTCTCTTTCTTGCGTTCCTGAACCAACCTGATTTTTCCAGTCTACCTGCATAATGAAATCCCCCATCACCACAGTGGCATTACCTTTGTTACATGCCAGTTTTAACTCCTGCTGCAACTTACACCCTTCATCCGGGCTACTATTTGGGGGTCTGTAGATAACATCAATTAGTGTCTTCTTGCCTTTACGATTCCTCAACTCAATCCACAGTGATTTTACTTTGGAGTCACGTGAGTGACTACGTGAAGACCCCGTCCAGCACGCATGCGCGACATTAGCGTTCATGCAGTGCACCAGAGTTCAAGGCGCTCCCGCTACAAATTGAAAAGTCGGGCCGACAGGTAAGTTTTACCGTGGCCGTGTGTCTTTTTCTCTGTGGTCTGCTTGTTTTCAGAAAGAATGAGCAAGACCAGAGGAAAGAAGTCTGCAGCTCGCCCCCGTTCGTCCTTCGTTGAGGAATGCTCTTTGGAGGGGGGGGCAAGAGGCGGCGGGTATAACTACCGAGCCGAGCCCAGCACCGCTCGTGCTGCCTGAGCAGCGGGCTGGAGGTACCTGCAGCCAGAACCGGGCGGTAGTATCCGACGATTCGGATGAAGATGCCTCACCGCTCAAGAGCGACACAGGCAGCCGCCTAAGCCGCATGGAACGGCTTATGGAGCAATTGCTCCAGCAAGATCTGCTGAGAGAGCAGCAGCAGACTCGCCAAGGGAGCTCAGGCACTCCCGCAGTGCCCTTTACGGCACTGGCCATTGCTTCACCTTCTATTGAAGGCAGCATTGGTGACCAGGTCTGGGCTGGTCAAGAAGAGGGGTTGCTGGCTGAAGATGTCCGGAGTATGCAGGGTGTACAGGATCAGGAAGAGCTGCTGGGTGTGGTCAACCACTATATGTCCACTCCACGAGTGGGTCGGCCGTTAGAGCCGAAACTTGCAGCCAGCATTAACCACCTGTCCTCAAAACCCCTACAAGAACAGGTGGTCAATGAGGCTCTTGAACAATATACAGCCCCAGTAAATTGTACATCATTGAATGTACCAGCTGTAAACAGCCAAATTTGGGGACATTTGGGGCAGAACATCAGGAACCTTGAGTTGAAGCTCCAAAAAATCCTTAAATTACTAACTGCAGGAATAACATCATATGCTCGGTCCATTGATGGTGTGGACATCTCCACAAATCAGCAAGACACATTAGCTCTGCTGTGCACCACTCAATATGAAATAAACAATTTACGGAAGGAAATCATCAAGCCTGCCCTCAACCCTAAATTTGCGGAACTTTGCAAAACACCGGGTTCAGAACCTCCTATTCTGCTCTTTGGGAAAGACCTTCCAAAAAAGGTGAAAGACCTAGAGGAAGAATCCAAGACCTTTGGTCTCGTGAGGGCAGGTTTGGGACCGAGCAGACCTAACCAGTCGTCGACCACACTATGGGACTGGTGAAAGCTTGGGGTCCGCAACCATTCCCCGTAAGCCTTTTTTAGGCCAGGGCCCAGAGCGGACCCCATGGAAAATGCGCCACCCCCCAACAACATCAACATCAACATCAACCCTCTACAGCCCAGCAGACGCCTCATCGCCCAGCGAAGAGGCAGAAGAAGCACCAATAACCATGGAGGTAGGTGGGTCTGGTTCCTCTCAGCATATGAGCAGTAGGGGCTCTATACTAACAGGGAGGAGATTGCACTTGTTTTTGGATGCATGGGAATCCATCACTAATGACAAGTATATACTCAGCAACGTTCATGGCTACAAAATTGACTTTGTTCATGAAAACATTCCGCCAGTTCAGCATATACCCCAAAGGGTATTCACCCTCTCAGTCAAAGAGAAACAAGAGGGTCAAGCTGAACTGATGAGGTTACAAGCAAAAGGTGTCATTGAAAGAACAAAACATGAACCTTTGGAATTTGTGTCCAATAAAATCAAAAAAGATGGTGGACGTCGCATCATCATTGACTTAACTACTTTAAACAAGTCTGTCAGGTATATACATTTCAAGATGGATACTTTTGAAACAGCCAGACTGTTCGTTTCTAGAGGGTACTTTCTAGCAAGCATTGATTTAAAAGATGCCTACTACTCAGCACCCATACACAAGGAGCATCGTAAATACTTAAAATTTATCTGGATGAAACAGCTATGGCAATTTAAAGCCTTACCAAATGGTCTAACCTCCGCTCCAAGGCTGTTCACTAAAATCTTAAAACCTGCCTTGGCATTATTGAGGAAACAAAAGCATATAGTCATGGCGTATTTAGACGACATTTTAATAGTAGGGAAAACCTTGGAGACAGCCATTTTGGCAGTAGCAGCCACCAAACGTTTGTTTGAAACTTTGGGGTTTGTCATACATCCAGATAAATCCAATTTTACACCATCCACTGCCATGGACTATCTTGGATTTACGATTGATACTGTTCGCATGATTGTAACTCTGCCGAAGGGGAAAGCATCAGAATTGGCACTATCATGCAACGAACTCATGAATAAACATCAGCCAACCATACGGGAGGTAGCCAGAGTTATTGGCAAAATGGTAGCATCTTTTCCAGCTGTACAATTTGGGCCTTTACACTATCAAAATTTGCAAATAGCAAAAGTGCATGCACTAAAGCAAAACTCAGGTCACTTTGACCGAGCTATGAGTTTAACTGCTGAATCCATTCCAGAGTTATAATGGTGGGCAAGGAACGTAAGGCTCAGCTCCAGTCCCATAATAATCACCAACCCAGTATTAACCATTCAAACGGATGCCAGTGCTTTGGGCTGGGGAGCAACTAACATGCAATCCAGCACAGGGGGCAGATGGACTAAATTTGAATCATCTTGCCTACAGACTAAGTATCAACTACTTAGAAATGTTGGGTGCGTTTTATGGGTTAAAAGCATATTCATCTAATACGCATCATGCACATGTCCGGTTGCAATTAGATAATACCACGGTGGTGGCTTATATCAACCACATGGGTGGTGTAAAGTCGATATCGTGTGACAATTTGGCCAACCTAATCTGGCAATGGTGTGTTGAAAGACATATTTGGTTATCAGCAACTTACCTACCAGGTAAGCAAAATACAGTGGCAAACACCAGGTCACGCAGATTCATTGATAACATCGAATGGATGTTAAATCCCAAAATATTTGCTGAAATTACAAAGCAATATGGCACACCAGATATCGATCTATTTGCATCCAGGCTGAATCACCAGGTACCAACGTATGTCGCTTGGGAACCAGACCCTGAGGCAGCAGCAGTTGATGCATTCTCGCTGCATTGGGGGAAAATGTTCTTTTATGCTTTTCCTCCCTTCTGCCTCATCAGTCGGGTATTACGCAAGATTCAATTGGATTCCACTTCAGGAATCTTGATAATACCCGACATGGTTCCCAGTGGCCTTCGACATGGCTGTTGAAACACCGTAGGAATTCCCCAGCAGTCGAGAGTTATTAATCCACCCAGTGTCAGGCATTAGTCACCCGTGCCATGACAGAGTCAATCTCCTGGCTTGCAGATTCTAAAAAGACCTCTACTGGGCCTGGGACTGTCTGAGGACGCCATCAACAGGATGACCGCATCCCACCGGGAGTCCACCAGGAGACAATACCTGACCAACATAAGAAAATGGGAATGGTATTGCTCCAAAACAGGAACTACCTACACTACAGCTACAGCTACCAGTGTTGTGGAGTTTCTGGTTGGATTACATCGGGAAGGACTCAGCTACAGCGCCATTAATACAGAGCCAGGAGTGCGTTGTCAGCTTATTTGGTTCCAGCAGCAGGACAACTGACTTTGGGGTCCCATCCACTAGTGGTCAAAATCATGAGGGGCATTTTTAACACCAATTCCCCTAGGCCTAGGTACACTCAGTTCTGGGATGTCAGCATTGTACTGACGTACCTTAGGGGATGGCCACCACCCAGGTCACTCACGCTGGAACAACTTACACTGAAATCAGTCATGCTCATGGCACTAGTGTCAGCTCAAAGGGTACAGTCCCTCCACCTTCTGAGGTTGGACAGCATGACAGAGTCATTGGACTGTATCACATTTCACATTCAGGGACTGGTCAAACAAACTAGACCAGGTACCACGCCTCCAGTAATGGAGTTCCGGGCATATTCACCGGACCCACGGTTGTGTGCCAAGACCCATCTCGCCAATTACATAGACACAACATATAACTTAAGAGGGAGAGAAAAAGCCTTATGGATAAGCCACAAGAAGCCTCATGGTCAGGTGACGAGCCAAACCATTTCAAGATGGCTCAAGCAGGTGCTTAAGTCCGCGGGAGTCGATACTAATGTTTACAAATCTCATTCCACCAGGGCTGCATCTACGTCGGCGGCTAGGCGAATGGATGTGCCTATGGACCATATTCTGGCCAGAGCAGGATGGTCCTCGGAAAGAACTTTCCAAAGGTTTTATAATAAGCCGCTGGCGGAACCTGCTACATTTGCAGACAGAATTTTAGAGTCTGCAGCTAATATTTAATTTAAGCCGGGGGAGCTCTCTGTTTTTTGTTATCATTAATAAACCTTTATTGTTCACAAACAGGTTATTGTTGATTGTATAACATGCTTCCTCCTTCTAAGGTCTTCAGGCAGTGAGTGAAGCATGAGCTGGTACACGATTCGGATTCACAGAGCTTTGAAGTCTTCACGTAGTCACTCACGTGACTCCGAAGTAAAATAGTAAGATTAAATGAGAACTTACCAGTTCGAAGTTTGATCTGTATTTTATGAGGAGTTACGATGAGGGATTACGTGCCCTCCGCTCCCACCCTCTATTATACAGATCAACTGGTAATTAAGTTCTTATTTTTTCTTTACTATATTTATTTCAATTGTTGTGTTTTCTGTGAATCCACACCGCTGCTTTGAAGAAATGTCGCGCATGCGTGCTGGACGGGGTCTTCACGTAATCCCTCATCGTAACTCCTCATAAAATACAGATCAAACTTCGAACTGGTAAGTTCTCATTTAATCTTACTATTTTACCTCGCCAGTCCCTATGTCTTCCCTCGCAAGGGACTGAATTCCATCCTTCACCAGTGGAGCTACACCCCCTCCTCTGCCCACCTGCCTGTCCTTTCTATAGGATGTATAACCTTGAATATTAAGTTCCCAGGCCAGATCCTCCTGCAGCCATGTCTCAGTATAGCCACAATGTCATATCTACCAACCTCTAACTGAGCCTCAAGCTCATCTCCTTTACTTCTTATAGTTCGCGCATTCATATACAATACTTTTAATTCCTTAAGCATCTCACTTTTCATATCGATCCCTATTACACTTGGCCATACTCTCCTATCCCTTTGTGAGCTTCCTTTCCCGTTAATTCTGGGGTCATTAACCATCCCTTTGCTTTCTTTCCCTTTAATCCAATTTGACACCCCACCCCCCCTTATTCAGTTTAAAACCACCCGTGTAGCAGTGACAAACGTGCCTGCCAGAATGCCGGTCCCCCACCAGTTAAGATGCAAACCGTCCCTTTTGTACAGTTCCCCCTTACTCCAAAACAGATCCCAGTGATCTAAGAATTCAAATCCCTGCCCCCTGCAGCAGTTCGTCAGCCACACGTTCAGGTCCCGTATGTCCGTTTCTGCTGTCGCCAGCACGAGGAACTGGAAGCAAACCAGAGATAACAACCCTGGAGGTCCTGCTTTTCAGCATTTTTCCAAGCTCTCTAAAGTCAGGCTGCAGAATATTCATTCCCTTCTTTCCGACATCGTTTGTGCCGACATGCACTATCACTTCCGGCTGTTCATCTTGACCCATGAGGATTTTCTGCACTCTGTCCCTGACATCCTTGATCCCAGCACCAGGAAGGCAGCACACCATCCTCGAATCCCATCTGTTGCCGCGGAAACCCCAGTCCGTACCTCTCACAATGGAGTCTCCAACTCCCACCATGTTGCCTGACATTGGCCTCTTTGGTTTTGGCTCAACAGCCCATTTTGCTTCACAAGCCAGTCCCCCGCTCAGTGTGTTAACGTCTTCTGTCCCGACAGCTTCTGAGTGGGCGAACCTGTTCACAAGCGGTACAACACCCGGTGACCTTTGCATTCCATGTTTCCATCCTCTTTCTCACCATCTCTCTTCCAGTACCTTAGGTGTAACAATCTCACTGTAGGACTTGTCGAGGAACGACTCAGTTTCTCAGAAGAACTTGAGGTCATCCACTTGCTTCTCCAGTTCCCCAACGGTTCTTCAGGAGCTGTACCTGGATGCACTTCTCACATTTGTAGCAGCCAGAGGCACCAGCAGTGTCCTTGACCTCCCACATACTGCAAGCATCGCATTGAATCAGCTCGCTTGACATTTCCTTCTTTCGTCTCTTCCTCTCCAGCGTTTGGTGTGGCGTCCTCCCTCAGCCTCCTCGCCAAAGACTTGCACTTTTCTCACAGGGCACTTCCCTCGACAGGGCCGCACCCCTTGAGTAAGTCTTGATTATATCAGATGATAAATTGCCTAATTGTCCAACTTACCAATCTTCCAATCTAATTGTTCAACCAATTCCCACACTCACTCCCAACGTTCCTTCCTCTGATGAGCTTGGAAGTATGTGCTTTGTCTGACCTGCACTCAAAGGCTGCTCTACAGCTATCCTGCTATATATTTATACAATAAGAAGTTTGGATGAATGTCTTACTGTTTCAGTACTACAATAAATAAACTATTAATCAAGAGACTCTGTTTGGAAGATTTATCTTTCGACGGCATTGAATGTCTCTTGGAGAGCTCGCCAGTAGGTTTCTATTAACTCCTGAACACCTGTCTTCAATCATAGTGACTAAAGGAAAGAATCCTTGAAACGATATGAAAATCTTTCACCATAAGTACTACCCAGATTATGTCACTCCATCGTTACTACCCCATAGTGAGTCACTCTATCTACAGTACTATTCTACAGTGTATCTACATCAGTACTGCCCCACAGTATGTCACTCCATCAGTACCACGGTGAAGTATGTCACTCCATCATGATTACCCTAAAGAGTGTCACTCCAGTAGTGCTACCATACATTTTATCATTTCATTTTTATCACCACAGCGTGACACTACATGAGTACCACCCACAGGTGTCACTCCATCAGTTATGCACCACGGTGTGTCACTCCATCAATACTACACCACAGTGTGTCCCTCCATTAATACTTCCCCTCGGTCACCCCATCAATACTATCAGCAGTGTCTCATTCCATTTGTACTACCACACAGTCTATTGCACCACCAGTACTACCCCACCCTGTGTGTCAGTCCACTACCCCTGAGTGTCACTCCATCAGTACTTCACCTAAGTGAGTCACTCCATCAGCACTACACCACTGTTTTTGTGACTTCATCAGTACTACCCCTCAGTTTGTCACTCCATCAGAACTACTTCACAAGTTACCACTCCTTCAGTGCTACCCCACAGTGTGTCACTCCATCAGTACCTCGCCGTGGTTTATCACTCCATCAGGACTTCCTTACAGTGTGTCACTCCATCAGTGTTGCCAAACATTTGGTCACTTCATCAGTACTACTCCGCAGTGTGTCACTCCATCAGTACCTCCCCACAGTGTATCCATCAGCACTACTCCACTGTGTGTCGGTCCCAGTATGGCCCCATAGTGTGTCACTCAATCAGCACTACTCCACATTGTGTCACTCTGTCAGGACTACTCCACAGTGTGTTTCTCCATCAATACTACCACAAATTATGTAACTCCATCAGTGAGGCTCCCCAGTATGTCGCTCCAAAATGTGTTAGTACATCAGTGCTAGCCAAAGTGTGTCAATCTTTCCTTACCATCTCAATATCACCCCACAGAGCGGCACACCATCAGAATCATGGTGCCTTTCCATCAGTACTACTCCACAATGTGTAACTCCATCAGTACTACTCCACAGTGTGTCAGTCCATCAGTTATACTCCAATGTTTGTTACTCCATCAGAACCTCCCCACAATGTGTCACCATCAGAACTACCTGACTGTTTATCATTCCAGTGGTATTATCCCACAGTGTGTTCCACAGTATTATTCCACAGTATTATCCCATCACTACTACCCCAAAGTGTGCCCCTCCATCAGAACCACTCCAGAATATGTCATACATCAGTACTACCCCGCAGTGTGTAACTCCATCAATACTACTCCACATTGTGTTGATCCATCAGCACAACACCAAACTATGCCACTCCATCAGGACAACCACAGAGCGTGGTGCCTTGGGACTCCTCCACTGTCAGAGTGAGGCCCAATGCGAATTGGAGGAACAGCACCTCATATTTCGCTTGGGTAGCTAACACCCCAGCGGTATGAACATTGACTTCGCTAACCAAGTAGCCCTTGCTTTCCATATTTCTCCATCCCCTTCCCAGTTCTCCCACCAGTCTTACTGTCTCCAACTACATTCTATCTCTGTCCCGCCCACTCCTGTGACATCAGTATGAAGCGGATCTCGCCCAGAAACGTCACCCATTCCTTCTCTCCAGTGATGCTGATTTACTCCAGCATTTGTGTATATTTACACTACAGAGTGTCTCTCCATTTGTACTACCATACATGTTGTCACTTCATCAGTACTACATGTGCACCACTCCACAAAATATCACTAATTCAGGAATGTGCCATTATGTGTCACTCCATCAGTATCACCCCCCAGTGTGTGACTCCACCAATGCACTACCTCGGTGAGTCACTCCATCAATACTACCCCACAGTGTGTAATTGAATCTGTACTAACACACAGTGTATTAATCCATCAGTACCACCCTACCCCGTTTGTCACTTCAAATGTACTATCCCAGAGTGTCACTCCATCAGTACGTCCCCAAAGTGTCACTCTATCAGTACTACTCCTCAGTGTCATTCCATCAGTACTACCCCACAGTGATTCCCTCCATCAGCAGTACCATAGAATGTGTCACTCCATCAGTACTACCCCAAAGAGTGTCACTCCATCAGCACTGCCCTAGAGGATATCATTACATGAGTATGTGTCTCTCTATCAGTTACAACACAATGTGTCATTTCATCAGGACTACCTGACCAAGTGTGTCACTCCATAGGTACTAGCACAAAGTGTCATTATTTCAGTGCTACCCCACAGCGTGTCATTGCATCATTACTAGTCACACTGTGTCACTCCATCACGACAACCCCACAGTGTGTCATTCCAATAGAACTTCCCTACGGTGTGTCACTCCATCAGTACTATTTCACAGTGTCATCCCAGCAGTGTTGCCCCACAGTCACTTCCATCAGTCCTGCCCATAGAATGTCAGCCCATCAGTTCTACCCAACAGTGTCTCCCTCCATCAGTACCACCTCACACTGTGTCCCTCCATCAGTACCACCACAGTGTGTCACTGCGTCAGTACGGCCCCATTATTATCCCTCCATCAGTACCACCACAGTGTGTCACTGCGTCAGTTCTGCCCCATTTTTATCCCTCCATCTGTACTATCCCACTGTGTGTCACTCCATCAGTGGACAGATAGAGGGCAGCTCAGAGAGGGAGAATAGAGAGCGTAGGAGAGAGTCTAACAGTTTAGAGAGAGTGACATCGGTAAGGATGGAGGGAGAGAGAAAGAGTGTTGCATCATTCGCCGTTTTATTTAGGTTTAGGACGATTCTGAGGCGGCAATGTCTCTGTTCTCTGAGTGTCGTGAGTCTTTGGGTCATTCCTCCTCAGAGGTGATGAAGGCAGAGAATATTATTGTCCCATGGTATAGTCAGATCTGTTCCAGGCAAGCAGGGAGTGAATGGTTCCCGGGGTCAGTCTTCGGGAGTGTAGGGTTGAGGTTACAGTCAGTGAAGCCGCGAATATATTGAGTGGTGAAGCGGGGGGGGGGGGGGGGGGGGGGGGGGGGGGTATTTTAGTCCGAGGTGATGTGTTGAACTAACGCCTCAACCTGTGGACAAAGGTCGCCCAGTTCAGTTCACCTTCAAACTGGGCACCAGAAGCCCTGAGAGGGTCCTTGGAATTTGGCATTGCCTTGCTGAATGAAACGGATTGAAGGAAATCAGACAAACAACATGAGGTGGAGAGTTGGATCTGATGGAGTTTGAAACAATATCCCCTTCGCTGGAACAATGCCGCCGCTTCCAATTTCCATCCCTCAGTATCTATCGCCACAATGCCCAGTCTTTGGAGTTTCTCAATCAATTCCCTGAATAAATCACAGTCTGTCTGTCTCAGCAGGGATTTCACTCGGCTGATGTCATCTGTTTGTGAATCATTTCAAAATCTCTATTTTTAAACTCTGTTGAAACATCACTGTCCCGGTGGAGATGGAAAATTGTATAACATTTCTAGGAATGTTCTGCACCAGCATTTCATTCCGAGACATTACCGGTAGCTCACGAGGGCACGTCGCTGGGCAGAGACAATGTGGGAAAAGTTTTTGGAATATTTAGACGTGGAGAAAATCCTGTACGTGATCATTGCTGCCGTTGGAGTCCCTGGTAAGTGAGTGAGCAGAACAATTCAAGTTTTATAACTCCGTGTGTTAACTGGTGCTGACCTGATTCTCATCATGTTACAAGTTCCCAACTGATGATCGTTGTACAAGAATATGTGACGAATATCAGTGAAATATTTGTGAATTAACGCTGCTGTGATTTGTCTTATTTTCAGACAGCTGAAACTAACCCTCGTTTTCTCTCACTGCTGCCGGCCGGGAGCCACTAGAATGTTGTTCTTGCCTTCAGTGGCACCTTGTCCAGAGTTGTCCCAGTGCTCGGGGCAGGCAGGCAGGCAGGCAGCTCTCTGGGACAGTGTGACTGGGAGAGAGGGGTTCACATTGTGAAGTTCACTGCGTGTGCGTTATTGACCAGAGTCTATAATTAGATCGATCTCCTGGACCAGTGGCCGCGGATCCACCGGCGTGTGTGTGTGTGTGTTGTTACTGAACTGAACTCACTGTGGAATGAATCCATTAACGGAGCCACTCTGCTGCTGTCGGATTCCATGTTGTCCCTGCCTTCCCTCTGGAAGCCTCCTCGTCCCCATCAGATGCCGAGATCCCAGAGCCCTGGTTAAACGCGGCCGGCCGCTCACGGTTAAGTCTGTGAAAGCGGCCCCTTCAGAGACTGTGAGCAGCAGCAGGGTTAACTATAGAAAGGACCATTGCGCCTATTGTAGCGGGTGGCTGCCCATTCCCTCCCCGCCCTTTACCCCGTCCGCCCGTCGCCTTATCTCTGCTCCCCTGAAGCAGGCAGGCAGGTCGGGCACAGTCGGAACCGGCTCTGACATCGTTAAACTTGGAGGCGCGCACCGACTCCAACACTCCTGATCTTGAGCTGAAAGTGTTTTGTCAGCCCCGGAGAAAGTCTTGAGTAAATGCCCAGTGTCCGTTCCATTCTCTTTCCGCAGTGAATTTAGTGGCGATTGTGATCCTGTCCCGGGGCAAGTGCGGCCTCTCCACCTGCACCACTCGCTACCTGGTGGCCATGGCAGCGGCCGATCTACTGGTCCTGATCACCACGGTCATTATGTATTGGATCCGATATCATTACTTTTATTGGAGTTTCCTGTCCATCACCCCTGTATGCCGTGTTAACGAAGTACTGAGGTTTGCAGCTACAGACTGCTCTGTCTGGTTCACCGTCACTTTCACCTTTGATCGGTTTGTCGCCATTTGCTGCCGGAAGCTGAAAACTAAATATTGCACCGGGAAAACTGCGGCTGTGGTTCTGGCAACAGCCGGCGTTCTGCTCTGTCTGAAAAACCTTCCCCGCTACTTCACGCTGGAATCCCGGACAATCATCGACAATGTCCCGTGGGACTGTGAGGTGGTGAGCAGTGTTTACACTGACCCCGGGTGGGTGGCATTTGACTGGATCGACACGGTTTTAACTCCGTTCCTCCCTTTCGCTGTAATCCTGCTGCTCAACGCTCTGACAGTCCGCCACATTTTAGTGTCCAGTCGGGTCCGTAAGGGGCTGAGGGGTGAGAGCAAGGGGGAGAACTGCAGTGACCCGGAGATGGAGAGTAGGAGGAGGTCTATGGTTTTACTCTTCACCATCTCCGGCAGCTTCATCCTCCTGTGGCTGACGGTGGTTGTAAACTTCGTCTATTATCACATCACAGGAATTGGAACTGATCTGAATGATTCTCAATTTATCTTTAACGGCGTCGGGTATTTGCTGAGGAATCTCAGCTGCTGCACCAACACATTTATTTACGCGGTGACCCAGTCCAAGTTCAGGGAGCAGGTGAAGAGCGCGGTGACATATCCGCTCATCTCAGTGCTTCGGCTCATTAATAAATCCCGCCCTGAGCGATTCCATCCCAGAGGCGGCCGCAGTCTGTCCGCTCCGGGCTCTGGCTCCTGACATTCACCGACGGAGCCATGAGGGAGGGAATGGCTGGCCAAAGTTGACTGGAAAGATCCCCTAGTAGACAGTGGAACAAAAATGGCAGGTGTTTCTAGGAATAATACAGAAGGTGCAGCATCACTTCATTCCTAGGAGGAAAAAAGATTCCAAGGGGAGTAAAACCCCTGTCTCACAGTGCGAGTTGGCCCAGGAGTCACCCCGAGTTTTCACTCGTGGTGATCACGTACGATGAACGTAGCGGCAACGTCAGAACTCGCGCATTCAACTTGTCCACTCGTGGCACTAACGGCAGGTACTTGGGAAACTTGTTAACTCGTGAAAAAAATCAAACATGTTTGATTTTTTCCACGAGTCAAATTAACTGTTCAAGTTAAAAATGGAAACATTTAAACTCGTTGCAATAACGTAATGGCCCGTGCATTTACCTTAGTGTCTCGTGAGTCTATCGTGGGAACTTTTTTATAATCTTAAAGGGACTGAACCAAAGATAGTCACAAAATGCTGGAGGAATTACATGTGGTTAAGTTACATGTGGCTCCGGGAAGTAAAGAGGCTTGAGAAATATAAATGCTGAAATACGCGCGGATCAACGCGGGGTATCCAGAGCTGAAAGTTGCAATGAAATGAGATTGAAAACAAGACGACTTTGACACAAAAAGCAGGAGTAACTCAGCGGGACAGGCGGCAGGAGAGAAGGAAAAATGCAAAAAAGTGAAACTATCCCCAGGGAAAATCGAGAACTTCTTGGCTCCCTTCTCCTCAGACCTAAACGCAGCGATCCCCCCTTCTCTGTGTTATGTGTCAACATGCATTCATTCCTGAATTCAGAGAAAAAGGCGAATGTATTCCCCCCCTCGCCCCCCGAAAACAAACCTAATCCACGTTTCCCAAACACCAGTCCGAAGAAGGGTCTCAACCCGAAACGTCACCATCCCTTCTCTCCAGATATGCTGCCTGTCCCGTGAGTTACTCCAGCTTTTTGTGTCTATTTTTCCCAAACACTCGTTAGAATCAAGAAGCCATCTCTTGGGCTTTATGTATGAGAACCATCTCCACTTCCAGGTTTTTTCTGGAGGGATTAAAACTAATTAAATGTGTGGAACAAACTAAAAATGCAAAACTGGAAATAAAATTAAGGTTGTCTAAATATCAAACGCGTATGCATTGCAATTTGCAGCGGAGACACTGGATAGAAAGTATTCAGTGGCGCGCACACCACACACACATATGTCCTACTTCCCGCTGTTAAGTTACTTAAGTTATATATATACTGAGGATACTGAGTATATATATATATATATATATATATTATATATATATACACACACATACACATGTCCATGTGCTGTATATATACATTTGCGTGATTCCTGGGTTGCCTACTATATATAACTATATTGCCTACTATATTGCCTATATATAAAATGAGAGAGAGAGAGAGAGAGAGAGAGAGAGTATATATATACAAACTTAGAAGCATAGACAATAGGTGCAGGGGTAGGCCATTCGGCCCTTCGAGCCTGCACCGCCATTCATTATGAATCATGGCTGATCATCCAACTCAGGTAATACTGTACCTGCCTTCTCTCCATACCCCTGATCCCTTTAGCCACAACGGTCACATCTAACTCCCTCTTAAATATTAGCCAATGAACTGGCCTCAACTACCTTCTGTGGCAGATAATTCCACAGATTCACCACTCTCACAATTGCAGTATATATAATATATATATGTATTTGTAGTACAATATGTATATACATATTACATATATTATATATATTTCAATTCCAACCCTGAAGCAATTGAGAGGCGATTTTCTTGGGGCCATGTAAATTTAACGTGTGTCTTTGCTTTTAAAAGTGAAGCTGTTTAATTGTTTATGCTGCGCTGTGTTTCTTGTTGGGGAGAGTGCTGCTGTTACAATGCTTTCGATTTTATACTGCCCTCCCCCTTCCACAGAAAAAAATGCCTAAATTTGTCTTTGTGCCCGCTCTCCTGGGAGCAATCCAAACCAGGGAAAAATGAACCCTCAGAGGCTTCGCGTTCCTTGCTCCAATATATGGACCTCGGTCGCTCGCAACTGTATGAGCGCTCGGTCAACCAGACATCGGCCAACACAGAGGCCTGATTACTGAAAACAAAGTCAACTTGCCTCATCATCTTCCTTCCGTAACCATGGCCACACTTTCAACAAAACCATTAATATTTAAAAGATATATGTTGGATTGTCTGAAGAAGGGATCCCGAGCAGAAACGCCATACATGTTTGTGTGTGTGTGTGTGTCTGTGTGTGTGTGTGTGTGTGTGTGTGAGTGTGTGTGTGTGTGTGTGTGTGTGTGTGTGTGTCTGTGTGTGTGTGTGTGTGTGTAGTGTGTGTGTTGTGTGGTCTGTGTGTGTGTGTGTGTGTGTGTGTGTGGTGTGTGTGTGTGTGTGTGTGTGTGTGTGTGTGTTGTGTGTGTGTTGTGTGTGTGTGTGTGTGTGTGTGTCTGTGTGTGTGTGTGTGTGTGTGTGTGTTGTCTGTGTGTCTGTGTGTGTGTGTGGTGTGTGTGTGTGTTGTGTGTGTGTGTGTGTGTGTGTCTGTGTGTGTGTCTGTGTGTGTGTCTGTGTGTGTTGTTGTGTCTGTGTGTCTGTGTGTGTGTGTGTGTGTGTGTGTGTGTGTGTGTGTGTGTGTGTGTGTGTGTGTGTGTGTGTCTGCTGTCGGGTCCCGGCGGCCGCTCAAAGTCCCGTCACCCGAGCTACTTCCTTCCTCGGAAGTGGCGGCCAGTTCTGCTGTCCGTGCCCGGAGCGCTGCGGCAGCCACCCAAGCTAATTCACTCCCCGGCCACAATAAAACCATATAGCAATGACAGCACGGAAACAGGCCATCTCGGCCCCTTTTACTCCGTGCTGAACACTACTCACCTAGTCCCATCTACCTGCACTCAGACCGGAGCGTGGAAGTGGGTTACTGACCCCAATCCCCTCCTTCACAGCGCCAGACTCCCCAAATATTATGAACTGAGCTCTCCCCCCACCCCGGGAAATACAGTATTTAAAGAACATAAAGCACCAAGTGTATGGTTGGTGGAGGGTGCGCATTTTCCCTTTGTAGGTCATATTAATAGATGTGGCCGCTGAAATAACTCAAAGCCACAGGATGGAGATGTATTTTAACATTGTTGCTTTATTAAAACATACCTTCATTCACGGTTGGCTCAAGAGTAACGGGAGAGGAACTTGCTAACTCGGAGGAGGAACTTGGAACATCGCAGCAATGACATACCCGTGGGAACTCGGTTACACACTTGATCATAAACTTGAAGTCTCGTACACAACCACGAGTCTGTCACTCGGGGTACCTCGTGGGTCAACTCCCACCGTGAGACAGGGCCATTTAAGGGCGACCGTGGCTGACAAGGGACGTCAGGGACAGTATGAAAAATTAATGCGAAGAAGTACAACGTAGCAAAGATGAGCAGGAAGCAAGAGGATTGGGTAATGTGTAAAGAAAAACAGAAGATAACCAAAAAGACAATACGGGGAGAAAAGATGAGGTACGAGGAAAGAGAGAGAGAGAGAGAGA
This sequence comes from Okamejei kenojei, assembly GCA_035221665.1. Classification (NCBI taxonomy): domain Eukaryota; kingdom Metazoa; phylum Chordata; class Chondrichthyes; order Rajiformes; family Rajidae; genus Okamejei; species Okamejei kenojei. The sequence continues at coordinate 3,530,063 of CM069142.1, forward strand.
GAGAGAGAGAGGGGGGGAGAGGAGGAGAAAGAGGGTAGTGAGAGAGGAGGAGAGAGGGGGGGGAGAGAAATGTAGAGAGGGAGAGAGAGAGGTTAGAGAAGAGAGGTGTAGGAGAGAGGAGAGAGCTGCACGAGAGAGAGGGTATTAGAGAGAGGGCAGAGAGAAAGAGAGGTGCAGAGGAGAAAGGGAGGGGGGGAGAGAGAGTGGAGGGAAAGAGAGGGGTAAGAGCGAGGGGGTGGAGAGAGAGATTGGGAGAAATAAAGGGGGTGAGAGAGATTGGAGAGGGGGAGAGGGGAGAGAATGGGGGATCGAGTAAGGGGGAGAGAGGAGAGAGGGCTGGAGAGAGGGGGAGAGAGGGGAGAGAGGGGAAAGAGAGAGGGTAAGGGGGGAGAGAGAGTGTGGGGAGAGAGAGGTGTAGAGAGAGACGGGAGAGAGCGAGGGGGGGGGGAGAAAGAGAGGGGGGACAGTGAGAGAGGGCGAGAGAGAGGGGGGGGCGAAGAGAGATGGAGAGGAGAGATAAAGGAGAGAGAATGAGACTGGGAGAGAGGGAGACGGAGAGAGGAAGTGGGGGAGAGAGAGGGTGAGAGAGTAGAGGGGAAGGGAGGGGGGAAAGGAGAGAGAGGGGGAGAGAGATGAAGAGGGGGTGAGGAGGGGGACAGAAAGAGAGAGGAGGAGAGAGAGAGAGGGGAAGAGAGGGAGAAGAGAGAGGGGAAGAGAGGGTAAGAGAAGCGAGAGAGAGGGGTGAGAGAGAGAGAGAGGAGAGGAGAGGAGGAACGAGATTGGGGATAGAGATGGAGAGAGAGATGAGAGAGAGAGAGAGTGAGATGAGAAAGGGGGGAGATAAAGGGGAAAGAGAGGGAGAAAAAGGGGGAGAGAGAGGGAGAGTGGAGAGTGAGAGAGAGAGAGGAGAGCAGAGGAGAGAGCGGGAAGGGACAATAGACAATAGGGGGGAAGAGGGGTGAGGGGAGGGAGAGAGAGAGAGGGGAGAGAAAGGGGCGAAAAAGGGGAGGGGAGGAGGGGGAGAGAGGGGAGAGGGGGGAGGCAGAAAGAGGGGAGCGGAGAGAGGGGGGAGAGAGACAAGGTAGAGAGAGGGGAGAGAGAGAGGGTGGAGAGAGAGGAGGGTGGAGAGAGAGGGTAGAGGGAGAGAGGGGAGAGCGAGAGAGGTGGTGGAGAGAGAGGAAGGGAGGGGGAGAGCAGAGGGAGAGAGGGGGTGAGAGAGCGAGGAGGGGAGAGAGAGGGCGGAGAGAGAGGGTAGAGAGAGAGGGGGAGAGAGAGAGGGTGGGAGAGAGAGGAAGGGAGGGGAGAGCGGAGGGAGAGAGAAGGGGTGAGAGCAGCGGAGGGGGGAGAGAGAGAGAGGGGGAGAAAGAAAGGGGGGGATGAGAGAGATGGAGAGGTGGAGAAGTAGAGAGAGAGGAAGGGGAATTGAGTGAGGGGGGGGGAAAGAGGGAGAGTGAGAGGGGCAGAAAGGAGAGAGAATGGGGGGGGGAGGGGGAAGAGAGAGAGGGGGAGAGAGGGGGAAGAGAGAGTGGGGCAAGAGAAAGATGGTGTAGAGAGAGAAGGGGAGAGAGAGGGGGGTGAGAGTGGAAGAGGGGGGCGAGTGGGAGGGGGGCGATGAGAGAGAGAGAGGTAGAAAGAGAGAGGGTGGGGAGAGAGAAATGGAGAGAGAGACATTGGGAGAAAGGGGGGACGGGAGAGAGGGAGTGGGGAGAGAGAGGGGGAGAGAGAGAGGAGACACCCACACAAAAACGGAAGAGAGACGGGGAGAGAGACAACAGACAATAGAGGAGAGAGAGGAGAATGAGGGAGGAGAGAGAGAGGGGAGAGAAAAGGGAGATAAAGGGGGAGGGTAGTGGGGGAAGTTGGGGGGAGGAGAGAGAGGGGGGGGAGAGAGAGATGCGTGGGAAGATAGAGGGAGAGAAGGGGGGAGCAAGAGAGGGGGAGGAGAGAGAGAGAGAGAGGGGGAGAGAGACAGAGGGGGAGAGAGGGAGATAAAAGGGGAGAGTGTGAGGGGGGATCGAGGTGAGGGGGAGAGAAGAGTGTGAGCGAGGGGCGGGAGATAGAGAGGGGGAGAGAGAAAGAGCAGGGAGACAGAGCGGGCGAGAGAGTGTGGGAGAGAGGGGAAGAGAAGAGAGAAAGGGGAGAGAGAGAGAAGGGGAGAGAGAGAGGGTGAGAGAGAGAGAGAGAGAGATAAGAGAGGGGAGAGACAAAAGGGGAGAGAGGACATAGAGACAGGGAGTGAGATCTCGGGGGAGAGAGAGAGAGTGGGGAGGGGCGATATAGAGGGTGAGAGAGAGAGAGAGGGGGCAAGAGAGACGGAGAGAGAGCAATTCGGCGAGAGAATGACGGGGACACAGAGAGAGACGGGCAGATAGAGAGACAGAGAGTGGGAGGGGTAGAAAGAAGGGGGTGAGAGGGGAGAGAAAGATAGCGAGAGATTGAGAGAGACAAGAGGGGGAGAGATATGGAAGGAGAGAGGGCGAAAGAGAGGGAAGAGAGAAAGAGGGATAGAGGATAGAGATAGAGAGAGAGATAGAGAGAGAGGTAGAGAGAGACGGGAAGAGAGAGCGGGAGAGACGGAGACAGGGAGAGAGAGAGAGAGAGAGAGAGGAGAGAGATAAGCGAGAGGGGAAGAGAGGGAGAAAAAAGGGGAGAGGAGTGTGACGGGGAGCGAGACCTCGGGGCGAGAGAGGGAGAGAGGGTGAGAGAGAGATGCGGGTGAGAGAGAGAGAGAGAGTGTGAGTCGGGGAGAGAGAGAGAGAGACGGGACACAGAGAGACGGGGGTGTAGAGAGAGAGATGAGAAGGGAGAAAGATGTGAGAGATGGATAGAGATAGAGAGAGAGAGAGAGAGAGAGAGAGAGAGATAGCAGGAGATTGAGAGAGACGAGAGGGGAGAGATGGGAAGGAGAGAGGGGAAGAGGGGGGGGAAGAGGGAGAGAGAGGAGAGAGAGAGGGGGAGAGAGAGGGAGAGAGAGAGGGAGAGAGAGAGGAGAAGAGAGAGGAGAGGGGGAGAGAGATGGGAAAGATGGGGACGAGAGAGGGGGGAGAGAAAGAGGTGTGTTGAGAGAGAACAGGAGGAGAGAGGGAGGGACAGAGAGAGAGAGGGGGGATGAGAGGGGTGGAGAGAGAAGAATGAGAGATAAGAGAGAGAGGAGAGAGAGAGGGAGCGAGAGGGGGAAATATGGGAGAGGAAGGGAGAGAGGAGTGACGGGGAGCCGAGATCTCGGTGAGAGAGAGGGAGGGAGAGAGGGGAGAGAGATGGGGAGAGAGAGGGGATAGATGAGGGGGAGGGAGGGAGAGGGGGAGGTTAGAGGAGGGGAGGAGAGAGGTTAGAGAGAGAGGGGAGAGTGCGGGGAAAAAGAGAGGGGAGAGAGGGAGAGAGGGGTTGAGAGATAGAAGTGGAGAGAGAGAAGGGACAAGGAGAGGGGGAGAGACATGGAGAGGGGGAGAGAGAGGGTGAGAGAGGTATAGGGGATTAAAGAGAGGGGATAGAGAAGGAGAGAGAGTGGGGGAGAGAGACAAGTGGAGAGGGAGAGGGACAAAGGGAGAGAGGTGGAGGGAGAGAGAGAGGGGGGAGAGATATGGGGAGAGATGGGGAGAGAGACAGAGGGGAAAGAGAGGGTGGGTGGGAGAGGGAGAGATTGATTAGAGAGAGAGGGGGGGGGGGAGAGAGAGGGGAGAGAAATCAGGAAAGAGAGAGAGGGCGAGAGAGAGGAGAGATGGGAGAGAGCGAACGATGCAAGAGGACAGAGAGAGTGAGGGGGAGAGAGTGGTGGGGATAAAGAGAGGGGAGGGAGGGAGAGGGGGGGTGAGAGGGGTTGAGAGAGATATAGGGATAGAGAGAGTGGCAGAGAGAGGGGGAGAGGGAGAGGGGGAGAGAGAGGGGGGATGAGGAGGAGAGAGACGGGGATTGAGATGGTGGAGAGGGGGGAGGAGAGAGAGAGAAGAGGAGAGAGGAGAGAGAGGGGAGAGAGGGGAGGGAGCGGCGGGGGGAGAGAGTGTGGGGATAAAGAGAGGGGAGAGAGAGAGAGAATGGTTTTTTGTGAGAGATAGAAGTGGAGCGAGAGAAGGGGAGGAGGAGAAGAGGGAAAAGGGAGAGGGGGAGATGGAGGGGAGAGTGGGTGAGAGAGATTAGGGGGATAGAGAGAGAGTGGCCAGAGAGAAGGAGAGAGAGTGGGGGAGAGAGAGAAGGGGAAGGAGAGGGACAAAGGGTAGAAGCGTGATGGTGGACGAGAGAGTAGAGAGTAGGGGGGAGAGAGAAGATGGGGTGAGAGAGGACAGAGGGGGAAAGAGAGGTGGGAGAGGGAGAGGGGATTGATAGGGGAGGAGAGAGGGTAGGCGGAGGAGAAAGAAAGGGGAGATAAAGCAGAAAGGAGCGAGGGGGAGAGGGAGAGAGCCCAGGTTTTGGAGAGGGTTGAGAGGTGATAGAGATAGAGATAAAAAGGGGTAGAGAGATGGTGGGAGAGAGAGAGAGACAGAGAGTGGACTGACGAGATGAGAGAGGATTTGTGAGAGAGTGTTGAAGCGAGAGGGGAGACAGAAAGGGCGAGAGTGGAGGAGAGATGAGAGAGTGAGATATCGGGAGAGGAGGGGAGGGAGCGGGAGAGGGAGAGATGAGAGGTGGGGGTGAGAGAAGTAGATGGTGTGGAGCGGGTAGAAGGGAGATGGAGAAGAGAGAGAGAAAGGGGGAGAGGGAGAGAGGGGGAGAGAGTGGGGGAGGAGTGGGAGAGAAGAGGGGGAGAGAGAGGGGGAGAGAGAGAGGTGGGGAGAGAGAGAGAGTAGGTGTGGGGATAAAGTGAGGGGTGAGAGGGAGAGAGCGGCGTGGGTGGAGAGATAGGAAGTGGAGAAGAGAGAGAAGGGAATGGGGGGTGGTGGATGGAGTGGTGAGGAGAGAGGGGTGAGATATAGGGGATAGAGAGAGGGGGAGAGAGAGAAGGAGAGAGAGTTGGGTGAGAGTGTGAGAGACAAGGGGCGAGAGGGGGAGGAGGGGGGAGAGGCGGAGAAGAGGGGACAAAGGGAGAGAGAGAAAGAAGAGACGTGGGAAAAAGAGAGAGAGGGAGAGCGAAATGGGGGAGAGACGATGGGGAGAGATCAGAGAGGGAAAGAGAGGGAGGGAGAGAGGGGAGAGATGATAGTAGGGAGAGAGAGGGGGGTGAGAAAGGGGAGAGATAGAAATCATGGAAAAGAGAGAGAGGGGAGAGGGAGAGATAGGAGAGATAGGGGGGAGGACGAGAGGAGAGAAAAGATGGAGAGGGAGATGGAGGTGATATGTCGGCGTAGAGAGTAGAGAGGAGAGAGAGGCAGAGAGGACAGAGAAGAGACAGGAGGATAGAGGGAGGAGAAGAGAGAGGGAGAGAGAGCAAGGGGAGAAAGAGGGGGAGAGAGTGGGAGGGAAGAGAGAGAGATGGAGAGCTCGGGGAGGGGAGTAAGAGAAAGGGGTGAGCGGAGTGGGAAATGAGAGAGGGGTGAGAAGAGGAGGGGAGAGAGGGCGGAGGGAGATAGGGAAGAGAGAGATGGGGGAGAAAGGAAGAGAGAGAGGGGGAGGGAGAGAGGAAGAGAGAGAGGAGGTAGAGAGAGGAGAGGGAGGGGGGAGAGAGGGAGCGAGAGGTTGTGGGGAGAATAAAGAGGTGAGAGAGGCCGAGAGAGGGGGGTGGAGAGATAGATGTGAGAGGAGAGAAGGGAAAAAAGGGAAAGAGGGGGGGGAAAAGGAGGACATGGAGGGGGAGAGAGGGTGAGAGATATAGGGGGAAAGAGAAGAGAGGGGGGAGGGAGAAAAAAGGAGGAGAGGGGGGAGACAAGGGGAGGGGGATGGACCAAAGGATGAGAGCGTGGAGAGAGATGTGGAAGGAGAGAGAGGAGGGGGGAGGGAAGAGAGATGGGGGAGAAGAGAGAGGAGAGATAGGGAGAGAGAAGGGGTTGAGGTAAGGGGGGTGAGAGAGAGAGGCGGAGAGGCAGATAGTAGGGGGAGAGAGGAGAGGGGATGGAGGGGGAGCGAGGAGGGGGGAGAGGGGGGATGAGAGGGGGAGGAGAGGAGGAGAGAGAGGGGGGAGAGAGAAAGGAAAGACAGAGGTTGGGGGAGAGGAGAGAGGGGGGATGACGGGGATTGAGATGGGAGGAGGGGAGAGAGGGAGGAGAAGGGGGGGACAGATAGGGGGAGAGGAGAGTGTAGGGGGAAAGAGAGAGAAAAACGGGATAGTGAGAGGGGGGTAGAAAGGGGAGAGAAGGGAGAAACGGGTGGGAGAGAGATGGGGGGAGAGAGAGTAGTCATTAGAGATAGGAGAGACAGGAAGAAGGAGGAGGCGAGGATGAAGAGAGATGTGAGGGGGGGGGACGGGAGTAAGGAGGGGAGAGACAGAGAGGGAGTGAGCAGTGAGGGGAGAGGACGGAGAAAGAGAGAGTGAGAGAGGAGGGGGTGTAAGAGGGCGGGGGGTAGTGATGGGGGAGGGAGTGAGGTCTGAGAGTGGTTGTCGGAAGAGAGTGAGTCAAGGTGAGTGTGAGGAGGGGGATAAGAGAGTGGAGAGAGAGAGCGAGAGAGAGCGAGGGGAGTGGGAGTGGTAGAGTGGGGGGTGTTGTGAGCAGAGGGTGTAGGGTGGGGGGTTTGTGTTGCGTTGAAGGAGGGCGGAGAGTGGAGAGAGGGGGGGAGAGAGAGGGAGGAGTTGTGTGAGAGTGTGTGGGGAGGAGAGAGAGAGAGAGGGGAGAGAGAGAGTGTGGTCGTGGGGGAGGGAGAACGAGAGGGGGAGGGTTTCCGCAATACAGAATTAGGCATTTTCACTCTTTCTATCTCAAAACCCCCAACCAACGAATCTTCTTCGCGATTTGTCGAAACTGTCATTTGCGGTTAACGATGCAATCAATGTCTCTTGTATAGAAAACACCGGCTGTGTCACGTGGGTAATATGTGACACATCTCTGTCCTTATCTTGGACGCTGCTTTTTATTTAATTTTATTTTAGTTTGTTTTTTTTTTTGTTAGTAGTAAGATTAACAGTTAGTAGGACAATGGTGGCGCTATGGAGGACTTGAAGGCAACGCCAGCCACCTCCGTGAAAAAAACGAGAAAACCCGGGGAGAAAACCGACCTTCTGCTGTTGCTGTGTGATTCTGCTGTTCAGCACGGGCTGCCGTGGGTGAAGTCATCAGGCGTGAGACCCTAAAAATTCCAACACAAGCTCATGATGCCACCTTATTAAACCTCTACTACCCACCAGAACACACAGTAATCAATTCCCACTCCACAAATATGTCCTCTCAAATCAAGACTAATATGTAAACCACTCTATAAACAAAGTGCACCACACAAAAAAGTACTTCAACATGCCACCTCCTTTCTACTACTATAGCCTGTCAATCAGTACATATACCTCT
>CM069142.1:3537926-3725110 GCA_035221665.1 Okamejei kenojei
GCCCACCTCTCTCTCTCCCCAACTCTCTCTCTCCCCACATCTCCCGCTCCCCCCCCTCTACACATCCCCCTTCTCTCTCTCCCATCCCCCCCCCTCTCCATCCCCCCTCTCTCCCCCCCCCCCCTCTCCCCCCGCGCTCTCCCCCCCTCTCTCTCCCCCCCTCTCTCTCCCCCCCTCTCCTCCCCTCCCCCTCGCTCTCCCTCTCTCTCTCCCCCCCCCCTCTCTCTCCCCCCCCTCCCTCTTCTCCCTCCCCTCTCTCCTTTCCCTCCCCACTGTATCTCTCAGCCCCGCTCACTCGCTCTCCCCCCTCTCTCCCACTCTCTCCCCTCCCCCTCCCCTCTCGCTCGCCTTCTCCCCTTCCGCTCCCCGCTGCCCTCCCCTAAACTCCCCTCCCCCCTCCCTTCCCTCCACCCCCTCCCCCCTACCTTCCCCCACCCTCCCCCTCCACCCCACCTCTCACTGCCTCCCTTCCCCCCACCTCACCTACCCCTTCCTATCTCCCCCATCTCCCTCCCCCCTACCATTTCCCATCCATTCGGGCTCACCTCCCCCCCTCTCTCCTCCCACCCCCTCCCCCAGGCTGGCCAACTCTCAGCTTAGTGTAGACGCACGCATTTGAAGAAACTCCTCACGCCCCTCACGCTGATCATAATTTCTTCTCACGCTCTGTGGTGAGAAATTCTGTGATCACGAAAATTTCAAAACATCAGATAAACTGCTAGGCTCCAGCGGGTGTTAGAGCCGGGCTGAGAGGCTGGTAGCAGATGTACGCGGAAACAGATGCGGACGGAAGCCGGGGCTGGCAAGTGTTTTGCGAGGCTGCGATGTGATTTTTTGCTGGGACAGATGCCTGAATGGGAGCTGCGAGTGTTAGCCGGGCTGCGAGTCGCTCCGCTGCATCTCCGGCCATTTGACAACAGTGCAAGAGTCCCGGGCCGAATCGAAGGGCGACGGAAGCGTTGCGCCGTTGCCTTACGAGAACCTCTTGCCGAAGGGGCAGATACTCTCAAAGGAAGTGAGGGAGAGAGAAGAGGGGAAGGAGACTGGGGGAGAGAGAGAGGGGCTGAGAGGAAGAGAGAGGAGAAGGAGAGACAGAGGGGGAGTGAATGGGGAGAGAGAGAGGGGGAAAGAAACGGAGAGGGGGGAAAAGAGAGAGGGAAAAGAAAAAATGGGGAAAGAGAGGAGATGGGGGCAAAGAAAATAGAGCTAGAGACAGAAATAAAGAGATGAGGGGGAGAGAGAGCCAAGGGGAGAGTGAGGTGGGGGGAGAAATAGGGGAGAAGAGAGTGGAGAAAGGGAGAGAGGGAGAGGGAAGTGAAGGGGGAGAGGTGAAAGAGGGGGGAGAGAGAAGAAAAGGGTGAGAGAGAGGGAGGGGGTGAGGGGAGAGAGAGTTAGGGGAAAGAGAGGGGAGAGAGGGGAAGGGGAGAGAGGTGAGAGTGAGGTGAGGAAGGGGAAGATAGAGAGAGAGAGAGGGGAGTAGAGGGGGCGAGAGGAGTTGGGAGAGAGGGTAAGAAGAGACGAGCTAGAGCGGAGAGGGAAGTGAGGGGGATGAGAGGGGGAGAGAGAGGGGAGAGAAAGGGGAGGTGGAGAAGAGAGAGGGGACAAGAGGAGAGAGTGGGGAGAGTGAGAGGGGGATAGAGAGGCAGGGCTGCCAACCCCATGCACTGATGTGAAACACACTATTACGCCAAGTCTCACGCTGATCACAAATTTTTTCTCACGCTTGTCGTGAGAAATTCTGTGATCACCGAAAATTTCAAAAACTCATATCAACTGCATGGGCCATGGGAGTTGAAGCAGCAGCAGCGAGAATCGAACAGATGCAGACGGGAGCAGCAGCGAGTGTTAGCCAGGCTGGCGAGTCACTCACTCCAGCTCCAGCCATGGAGCAACCTCAGTGCAAGGCGTTGGTGAAGCGTTATGCGCCGCTGCGTGAGAGTCTCAGTGTCAAATTCGCCCAGGAGACCGGCATGGATCAGGTTGCATCCTGGAGGACAACCAGAGTTTCTGCTGAATATGGTACCAGGCACTGGGTAAAACGGTGGAAGATAGTGATTTCAAATGGTGGGTGGTTTGGAGAAATCATCCTGCTTGCCTGCTAGATTTCACTACGAAACTGCAGGAAAAATGTTCCCGATGTTGGGGGGTGGAGGGAAGTTCAAAACTAGGGTCCACAGTTTAATGGCCCTTTCTCACTGTGCGATCTTGACCCAGGGTACAGTCCGTGAGAGACTCGAGGTTGTGCACGATATCCCAAGTTGATGTCAAGTGTTTGAACCGAGTTCCCACGGGTATGGTATACTGCGATGATCCAAGGTCGCCTCCCGTTTACTCTTGACTGAAAAAGAGTCTTCGTCTCCCTTTTAACTACGTTGATCAGACAACATCCCTGAAATGTGACCACAGTGTGTTTCCAACAGAGAGTGACTTGATACCACATATAGACTGGATCTCACATGTCCAGTGTCTAATGAAATATGAGCATTCTGTCTGCGGTTTCGTACCGTGCGCTTGTTCACACTGGATATCGGGGCCAATCTCGCTTCAAATTCATGGTGAGAAAACGAGAGGGGGATAAGAGAGAATGCTTTTGTAGTGAAGAAATGGGTAATTGTGATTGGCTGCCAATTGGCCGCATGTGGCATTTTCTTTACCAAATTCTACTAAGAGCCCTGCCCGATCGGGTCAGTACCCAGTAGTAAGAGACAGGTGGGACGGGCGGCTTGCAGCAAGCGGCGGGGGGACGTAGCCAAGGGAGTTGGGGGCATCATGTACACATTAGAGCCAGCTCACCTCAAACTGTTGGACACATACATGTGGTGTCCACAATACACAGACTGTACGTTTTATCCTTGTGTGTGTCTGTCATGTCTGCGAGTTAAAAGACCACTACAGAACTAACAACATATTTGTAAGAGCAGTGGTCGGCAAGCCTCGACTCCCCACCACCGGGATAGAACCAACTACTGGAGCAAACTCAGCGGATCCTGGAAAGTCTGAAGTAAAGGTCTCGACCCGAAATCTCAATCTCACCCATCCCAAGCTCTCAGAGATGCTGCCTGTCCCTCGAGTTTACCCAGCATTGTGTGTGTCTATCTCCGTGTAAAAACCAGCATTTCTGCAGTTTTTCCTTTCACCCAATCCCACACTCGCGGCCCCGGGGGGTGGTTGGATCATCATCACAGGACAACATCCCACCACCACCCCAGACTTGCCCCGTTCGCAGGTCTTTAACCGAGACCTCATGAACAGAGTGACGAATTACGAAGCCAACGGGGCAGGCGCCTCAGTAATAAAGGACATAGTGCAGATCCATCGCAGAAGGCCGAAGATAGACACAAAAGCTGGAGTAACTCAGCAGGACAGGCCGCATCTCTGGAGAGAAGGGAAATGGGTGGCATTTCCGGGTAAGTGCTGAAGAAGGGTCTCGACTCCATTCCTTCTCTCCAGAGATTGCTGCCTGGTCCGCTGAGTTACTCCAGCATTTGTGTCTATCTTTGGTTCAGTCTTTACTCGAGCAAAAAACAGATTATTAAAGTTCCCACGGTAGACTCACGAGACACTAAGATAAAAAATTATATAAACGCACGGGCCACTACGTTATTCAACGAGTTTAAATGTTTCCATTTTTAACTTGAACAGTAATTTGACTCGTGGAAAAAATCAAACATGTTTGATTTTTTTCACGAGTTAACAAGTTTCCCGAGTACCTGCCGTTAGCGCCACGAGTCGATAAGTTGCTCTCGTGCGAGTTCCCGACGTTCCCACCGCTACGTGATCACCACGAGTGAAATCTCGGGTCACTCGTGGGCCAACTCGCACAGTGAGACAGGGGTTTAAGTATAAAGGGGGGGCCAGTTAGGAAAAAAAAAAAAAAAAAAAACTGAGATGAGGACAAACTTTCTTCACTCAGAGAGGTTGTGAATCTGTGGAATTCTCTGCCACAGAAGGCGCCAGTGCCAGCTGCCAATTCACTGGATGTTTTCAAGAGAGAGTTACATTTAGTTCACAAAATCAAGGGATATGGGGAAAAAAACAGGAAAGAGGTACTGATTTTTAGATGAATAGCCAATGATCATATTGAATACAGTGCTGGCTCAAAGGGCCGGAGGCCTATTCCTGCACCTAATTTTTACGTTCTATGCTTGAGTACATGGCAATAAAACTCGATCACTTGATTTTGAAGTATTCATTGCATGGTGGAGGTATCAATGTGGTCATAGAGTGATACAGTGTGAAAACAGGCCCTTCAGCAGCAACTTGCCCCCACCCGCCAACATGTCCCCAGCTACGCTACCTACTTTTGGTCCATACCTCCAAACCTGTCCTATCCTTTGTATCAGTCTAACCGTTTCTTAAAGTTGGGATGGTCCCTGCCTCAATACCACCTCTGGCAGCTTGTTCCATGAACAACCCACCACCCTTTGTGTGGATAAAGTTTACACCCTTAAAAAGTTACCTCTTAAAAATATCTTCTACCCAATAAAACATTGAAAATCATACTTCTACAATGCACTAAAACATGATTTTAATACATCAAATTTCAAAAGGTTCCTACCCTGGGAGGGGGGACCCCCTTCTTCCACACCCTCTCCCCACTCCCTCACTGGGTACCCCCAAGGCCAGTGATCAGTGATCGCTCAGCCTCCCCACTTTCAAAAACGCTCCGCGGCCCCTGGTTCAGATGGAGAACACTGCCAGATGTGAGCGGGGAACTGAGGCCAGTTGTCCATGATGTTTGGATCCCAATGCTCAGCGCTTCATGTTTTGGAGTTGGCTAATGTTAAAGATTTGTTATTGGCCTGATGACGTCAGGACAGTTTGTTACGAAAATGAAAGAAATAGTATCAGAATACTTATACAGCTGAGTGAGTATAATTTTATGGATGGGAATTGTGTTCAACCAATTGATGGCTTGTTTGACAAAGTGACTAGCATGTTAGATAACAAGGAAGCCAATGAATGTAGCAAATTTTGTTATCCATAATTGGTCTGTGAAGTGCCCCATAAAGGATTACCGCATTATCTAAGCACCTGTGGACTTGAATGTAATAGGTTACGTCCAGGGGGTCAGATATGGGGCTTTATGTGTGGGTCGGATATATTGTCAGTGCAAAGGGGATAGGAGCAAGGCCAAGTGTGCATCCAGAGTCAAGGTCTGGAATAGTACTAGGTGTGCAGTCAAAGCTGGGACCAGGGATGTGTTCAACACTGGGAACCTAAGCAGGTAAGCAGCTATGATCAGGGTAGAATAGGGGGCCAGGTGTAGGACTGGACTCAGGGGACAGGAATGAGAGAAGGTATGCAACTGGAAGTACCAGGTGTGCAGTGAGACCCAGGTTGGCCAACATGGGCCAAGTGTTTGATTATAATTTGATTTCCATACATGAATACACTAAGATCATTCATGTGCTGCATGTATGGATCAGAGCCTGGGCTCTACTGTGGAATGTAATTAGGAATGTAATTTACTCTAACTTTATCCATAGCTAATCCAATTTAAAGCATATATATTGCATTCAAGTGTAAGTTAAAAGACTCGCTACAGTATGCACCATATTACACAATTTCAAGCTGTAAAATGCAAAAAGTTCCGTACCAATGGGTCCGACCACCCTCCGCACCCCCCCCCCCCCCCCTCCCGCCGCTATGCTCCCTCGGGCTTGGTCTCACAATTTCTCACTCCCAACTCTCACCCAATGTTGGCAGCCCTGCCCTCCCCCCTCCACCTCGCCCTCCCCCCCCCTTACCCACCCCATCCTCTCCTCCCTCCATCCTTCTCTCCTCCCCTCCTCCTCCCACCCCCATCCATCTCTCCCCCACCCCCATTACCCTCTCACCCCCCCACCCCCCTTCCCCCTCCCCTCCCCCTCCCCACTATTCCCCCTCCCTCCACACTCTTCCAATTCTCTCCCTCCATCCCATCTCCCTCCTCCCCTCCCTCCCCCTCCCCAACACCTCTCTCTCCTCCCCCACCCTCTCTCCTCCCCCTCTCCATACTCCCTCCTCAACCCTCTCCCCCCCTCCTCCTTCCACCCACATCCCTCTCTCCCCCCCACAGCCCCCTTCTCTCACCCCCATCCCCCAAGAGGAGATCCCTTCCCATCTCCCACCCCCACCCCTCTCCTCCCCCCTCCCCTTTCCCTCTCCCTCCACACTCTTCCCCCTCTCTCTGGCTCTCCCCTCCCTCCCCACTCTTCCCCCTCCCCAAAATAACCACTCTCTCCCACCTCCGCTTCCACACTCATTTCCATCTCTCTCTCCCTACCCCTCTCCCCCTCCACATTCTTCCTCCTCTCCCCCCCCTTCCCCCACAACCTCCTCCTCCCCTCCCTCCTCCCCCCTCCTCCCTCTCTCTCCTCCCCCACCCCTCTCTCCCCCCCTCCCCCACCCCCTATCTCACCCCCTCCCTGAACCCTCTCAACCCCTCCCCACCGCCTCCCTCCTCCTCCCTTCCCCCCTCTCCCCCCCTCTATCCCATCTCACCTCTCCTCACCGCCACCCTCCTCCCCTCCAACCCATTCTCTCCCCCCCATCCCCCACCCCTCTACACCCCCATCTCTCCCACCCCTTCCCCTCTCTTGCACCATTCCCTGCTACCCTCTCCCCCTCTCAGACTCCTCCCCCTCCCCCCTCCCTTCCATCTTCTCCCACACCCCTCTCCTCTCACCTCCCCCTCTTCCCCTCGTCCTCTTCCCTCCGACTTCCCCCCCCCACCTCACATCCCCACCCTACCCCCCTCCCCCACCCCTTCCCCTACCCCTGTCTCCTCCTTAAAGAATACCCTCCACGCTCTCCCCCCACTCCTCATCCCCCTCTCTCTCTCACCCTTCCCCCTCCCCTCCCCACTCTCTCCAAAATCTCCCCCCCTCCCCACTCAAATCTCTCCCCATCTCCCCCTCCCCACTCCTTCCCCATCTCCCTCTCTCCTCCTTCCCCCCTCTCCCTTATCCCTTCCCCCACCCCTCTGTACCCCCCTCACCCACCCTCCCCCCTCTACCACCCCCACCCGAAAGAGAAGATTCCCCTACCCCTGTCTCCTCCTTTACCCTCCCGCTTCTCCTCCTCTCCCTCATCCTCATCCCCCTCTCTGAGAAAACACACCCCCCTCCCCATCCCCACTCTCTCCCCCTCCCCCCTCCCCACCATCTCCCCCCTCCCGCACTCTCCTCGCCCTCTTCCCCTCTCGCCTCCACCTCTCCCCTCCTCCCCCTCACCCCTCCCACTCTCTCTCCCCTCCTCTCCTCACCGTTTCCTCTCTCTCTCCCTAGAGGGATGAGTGGGCCCCCTCTCTCCTCTCTCCCCCTCCCCCCTCCCCACTCTCTCTCTCCCCCTCTCTCTCTCCCTCCGCCTCCCTCTCTCTCTCCTCTCCTCTCTCATCCCTCTCCCCTCCCCGTCCCTCTCTCTCCCTCCCCCCCTCTCTCTCTCCCCCCCCCTCTCTCTCTCCCTCCCCCCTCTCTCTCTCCCTCCCCCCTCTCTCTCTCCCTCCCCCTCTCTCTCTTATAATCAAGATCGTTCCTATATCGTACGGGAAACACTCCTCTTTCTCCATTCTTATCCACTCCGACTGGTGAGTGGAAATATCCAACCAGTACATTATGTTCTTAATATGCACTGCCCAGTAGTAATACGTAAAGTTAGGTAATGATAAACCCAATACTTCTTTAGGTTTACACAAATGCTTTCGTTGAATTCTGTGTGCTCCATAATCCCGTATAAAATTAGTGATATTAGAATCTAGTTTTTTGAAAAAATGTTTTGGAATATATATTGGGATCGCTTGAAACAAATATATTAATTGTGGTAAGAAAGTGTTAATTCTACCTATCAATGGGAGCGGGAGCGTTTTCCAAAATGTAATCATAACATTCAGTTTATTTAATAGTGGCATAAAATTGGCACTAAATAATGATTTGTGTCTTCTCGTAATTTAAATACCCAGATACTTGAATTTTTCTGTTGCAATTTTGAAAGGGAATTTTAATAAGTGTCTCGCATCCTGTGGTTTTAGAGACATAATTTCGCTTTTATTCCAATTTATTCTATATCCTGAAAAAGAACCATATTCCTCAATTAGTGTTAATAAGGTGGGGATGCTAGTTTGTGTATTAGTAATATATAAAAGAATATCATCAGCATATAATGAAATTTTATTCTTTGAGTCCTTAGTATTATATCCGTGAATATTCGGATGATTTCTAATCCTTTCAGCCAGCGGTTCTATCATAAGGGCAAATAGCAATGGTGATAAGGCACAACCCTGCCTATTACCCCTTGATAAATAAAATTTTTGAAGATAACATATTATTAGTTAATATTCTTACCATAGGTTTATCATAAAGTAGTTTAACCCATCTAATAAAATTCTCTCCCGTGTTAAATTTTTGGAGTACCTTATATAAATACTGCCATTCTACCTGATCGAATGCCTTCTCTGCATTCAACGTAACGACTGAAATATCTTCAATGTCCTCTTTGTGAGAGTACATGATATTGAGAAGCCTTCTCAAGTTATTCAATGATTGTCTTTGGGGTATAAATCCCGTTTGATCCGAGTTTACCAATTTGTTAATATAATTATTCAGTCGTCTTGCTAGAATCTTTGCTAAGATTTTCTGATCTGTATTTAGAAGTGATATAGCTCTGTAAGAACCCGGTTCATCTAAATCTTTATCTTTTTTTGGTATAAGCGTTATTGTTGATTCTGCTAAAGTTTCTGGTAGTTTATTTTCGGTGTAAGCCTGCGTGTATAAGTTGAGTAATCTTGGTACAATTGACTCCTGAAATAGTTTATAAAATTCATTGCTAAAACCATCTGGTCCTGGGGTCTTCCCATTTTTCAATGAGTTTATTATTTGTTTTATTTCTTCACTAGTAATCCGTGCTCCTAATTCCTCTTGTTCTAAACTATCCAATTTCGGGAGGTTGCAATTATCTAAAAAAATTGTAATTTTACTATCATCTATATTTATTTTAGTTGTGTATAAATTATGATAAAATTAGGCAAACCTTTTATTAATATCCTTTGGTAGTGTTAGAAGCTCACCCTTATCAGATTTAATTTTAGTGATAGTATTTTCCTTTTCTCGTTGCTTCAGTTGCCTCGCTAATAATTGATGTGGCTTATCCCCAAATTCGAAGTGTGCCTGTTTTGTAATTTGGAATAGTCTTATTACTCTTGCCGATAATATTCTATTGAGTTTAAATTTCAATAAGGTTATCTTATTATATTTATCTATGGTTGTGTCAGTTGCATTGTCCAGTTCTAGTAATTTTATTTCCTGTTCTATCCTCTGAAGTTCTCTTTTATTTTCTTTATTTTGAAAACTTTGATAAGAGATTATAGCACCGCGAATGTATGCCTTAAAGGTTTCCCATAATTGTGATACAGAAATACCCGGCGTCTCATTTACCTAGAAAAAAATTTTTGTTTGTTCTTTTATATACTCATAACCCTGCGGGTTATTTAATATTTGTGCGTTGAATCTCCAAAAAGGTTTTATACCCGGCATTCCCTCGATTTTAAGTATATAAGTCCGTGGTGAATGATCGGAAATAATACTATTATGGTATGATAGTTTAGTCGTATACGGGATTCATTTTGTATCCAATAAGAAATAGTCAATTTGTGAATAGGTTTTATGAACTGATGAGTAAAACGAATATTCCCTTCCAATTGGGTTTGCTATTCTCCAAACATCAGTTATGTTATTATTTTTTATATATGTATTTAAAAATTCACAGGTCTTAGTTTTAACAAGACGCTTCCCTACCTTTATTGATTTATCTAAATATGGGTCTATAACACAATTAAAATTAAAATCTCCCCGCATTATGATATTCTGATCATTATGCGCTGCCATTACATCTACTATTTTCTTTAAAAATTGGGGGTTATCAAAATTAGGCGCATAGTTAATGGTGTATTATACATTTCTCCTGTGACTATAACGTATCTTCCCTCTTTATCAGATTATGGACTTCTTTAATTTAAAAGGTATACCTTTCCGAATTATAAAGGATAAGGGGGAAATCCTTTAGGACCGAGATGAGAAGGACTTTTTTCACAAAGAGAGTGGTGGGTCTCTGGAACTCTCTGCCACAGAGGGTAGTGGAGGCCAGTTCATTGGCTATATTTAAGAGGGAGCTAGATGTGGCCCTTGTGGCTAGGGGGATCAGAGGGTATGGAGAGAAGGCAGGTATGGGATACTGAGTTGGATGATCAGCCATGATCATATTGAATGGCGGTGCAGGCTCGAAGGGCCGAATGGCCTACTCCTGCACCTAATTTCTATGTTTCTATAATGGCCGTGCCTCTTGCTTTAGAAGTGAATGCGGAGTAGTAGGTTTGACCTATCCAGTTTGCCCTTAATCTGATCTGAGTTTGTTGTTTCAAATGTGTTTCTTGTAGGAAAGCAATATCCGTGTTTAATGATTTTAGTTGTGCCAGAATTTTACCCCTCTTAATTGGCTCATTCGCACCTTTAATGTTCCAACTACAAAAGTGAGACCTCCGTTGTTTATTCGACTATTATCTTGCATTGGCTATTATTACCAGAATGTATGATTCATGTGATGCAGCCAAGTACCTCGAAATCCCAAGTCCAGGGTATATATAGTTTAATTAATTCGTTAGTTAGTTATATGCTGTATATGTAAATAATAGATCATAATAGATCTTGAAACATTCTTGACTTCATATATTTGTAGTTGATTTAGGAGCCAATGTGAACATAAGTTAGTTGTAAGCCGTGCAAAAATGCAAAGAAAATAGGTGGGAGATACTGAAAGAATTTAAAAGAATCAGAATGCAAGAAAAGCTACCATGATTAAACATGGCCACAATATGATCAATAAAGCAGTTAAACAGGGATCAACAAAAGATGAATAAAACAGGGAGATAAAGCAGGTGAAATTCAGTGAGTTACTCTTGGCTTTAAAGCACTTTGTGTTTGTTACTCCTACAGTTGCTTGGACTTCAGACTCCTATCAGCAGGTTGAAGCAATCCTCAATCCAATTATCACTTTCTCCCGAGCCAGGTATCTGATTCATTATGTTGTGTGGTTAACATCCTTTAATTAACATTTCCAGTTAGTGAAAACCACCAATTCTAGCCTGGATTTTTTCACTTTATGAACTTAGGTAATGAGTTCCTTCAGTGATTCATCAGCTCCAGTCCTCCAACAGTAAAATGATGCCTTGTTTTTGATTGGAGAGTTGATCTAACATCACCGTTGTGTGGGTAATGGTAACATAGATGGGGTGTACCCAGCAGCCAAAAAACATTCATGGATAGGTGACGTTTCGGGTCGGGACTCTTATTCAGACTTCTTGAGTCCGAAGAAGAGTCCCAACCTGAAATGTCACCGATCCACATTCTTCAGAGCTGCTGCTTCACCCACTGAGTTACTCCAGCACTTTGTGTCCTTTTCTGTAAACCAACATCTGCAGTTCCTTGTTTCTACATCGAGCCAAAAAAGATTTGTCCATGCTGCATGTCGTCACTGGCACTGAGTCACGCTTAAACTGTACAACAGAGAAGAACCCTTGCAACCTGGGTCACATCCCCCATGCACTCACTGGTCAGGGGAAGAGCTGCAGCTGCAAGGCCCCACTGTCATTGAATCAAATCGATCTAAATGGCTGGAAATGTCAAAGACTCCAGCACACAGCTTAAGGGTGAGAGGGGCAAAATCTCAAAGAGATGTGTGGGACAGGTTTTCTTTACACAGAGGATGGTGGGTGCCTGAAACACGCTGCCAGAGGTGGAAGAGGCACACATGATAGTGGTGTTTAAGAGGCACTTAGATATGCACATGGAAATGCTGGGAGATATGGAGTTTTAAAGGAGTCTGAAGAAGGGTTTCGGCCCAAAACGTTGCCTATCTCCTTCGCTCCATAGATGTTGCTACACCCGCTGAGTTTCTCCAGCATTTTGTGTATCCTGGGAGATATGGACCCCACGCCAGCAGAGGGGGGGGGGGCAGTTCCTGTGCTGTACTGCTTTATCTTCTTTATTCTAAATGAGTCGAGCATATCCCAGCCTGACCCACATCTGAATGTACTGGCAGAAAATAGGCCTGATGCAAGCTTAATGCATATCGTGCTCTCAACAAGTTCAGGTCACACACTCTCAATAATCTTCAGAGTTTAATTTTGTACTGTCTTTAATTTCTTATAGTTAGCTAGAGGGGAAATATACTTTTCGCAGAGTCATTTCTCAAGGGAAAATGTACAGTTTATATATAGGCTGCACGGCAGAAAGCCATTGGACCTGCCTTCACCATAACAATGATCAATGAAATGGACAAAGATTTTGATGCACAATGAGGCCATGATTCTGTCATGTGGTATTTTCCTAACGTTAGTTCATTTGATGTTGAAACAGGGAACAAGTATCTCGAGCCTTTGTCCACTCATCTGCCTATCAACCTTCCCATCCTCCCCCCTCCCCCTCACCTGTATTCGCCTATTACTTGCCAGGCTTTGTCCTACTGCCTCCTTTATCACAGCTTTCTTTCCGCCACCTCCCAATCCCCTAACCACAATCAATCTGAAAAAGGGTTCCAACCAAAACGTCACCTATCCATGTTCTCCAGAGATGCTGCCTGACCCGCTGAGATGCTCTTGTGCTTTGTGTCTTTTATTAGTTAATTTGAGTAAGATGGTTAATACCTCCTTATTTTGTGCTAGTTCCCAATAGGAACAAACTCGAGACATGTTAAAACCTTTTCACAACTTAAAACCAGCAGACAAATGTCCAATTGTGTGTACTCACCTTTGTATCTCTAATATTCATGTACATTACTTTAACATTATTCTGTTGGAACATTCACAACACCAAAACCTCACCAAATTCTTACCTCATACCATTCTGCTTTCGTTATAATCTAATGCTGCAGCAACAAACATTAAACTCTCACTCACTTCATTTGCAAGTGCAACCTTTTAGGAGAAATGTTATCACTGTATTTTTTTAAAATCTGAATAGTAAAGGGCAAATGATTGTGATTACTTCAAAGTATGTTTTCATTAATTCCTATGCACACTGCATTGCAAACGTAAGAAATAATTGTTTTGTTTTAAATAGACGCTTCAACTTCTCAAGTCGATATGAGGTATTATAATGATCTAATGAGCCTAATACCCCTGGAGAGTCTGTCTGTGCCTTTAATATTACACTGTATGTTGGAACAGGTTTGTATCTGGATTTAGTAACATTCTTGTACATTGTTAGCAAACCTTTCTTTGATATCGTACACAATTTAGGGTGGAACAGCTGGTAGAACTGGTGCCTCACAGCATAGAGACCAGGGTTCAATCCTGTCTTCATGTGCTGTCTGTGTGGAGTTTGGACGTTCAAGTGGGTTTCCTCAGGGTGCTCCGGTTTCCTCTCATGTGTCAAAGACGTGCAGGTTTGTAGGTTGATTGGCTTCTTTAAATTGCTCCTAGTGTGTAGGCAGTGGACGGGAAAGTGGGATTACATAGACCTAGTGAAAACAGTAGATCGATGGTCTCTGTTGGCTCATTGGGCCAGTTGCCATGCAGCATCTCTAAACTAAATTAATTTGAGTTGATGTTTCGCTATATGGTATTTATTTCAATAACGAGGTGTTAGGAGCTTTATCGTAAACTGATGGTAATTTTGTAGGAATGGTTAGCCTAATTAAGCTTTTAATCATTTATCTTTGTTTCTCAAGATTTAAAGAAAGGTTTTGTTGAAGGAAATGCGGGAGGAACATTGCATTATTTTGTCACTGTGTTGCAAACACACAAAACTTTTAGTTGAGGTCCAAAATTATGTTGGTAATTTGTCTTGTGTGATGCATCATTGTTGCTTCCTTAATATTATGTTACTATTTTTTAACTGTATTTTGTTCACTTTTTAAAAATTATTAAAATGTTTTAGTTGAATTTTTAACATTGTTACGTTTGTCAATTGCTTAATCTTTAATAGTATTTAGATCTTTATCATAGTCCGAAACATTGTCGACTTTCAAAAATCAAAGAAAATAATCAAAGCTGGTGGGATATCTCTGGCTGTCCTCAGTTTCCAGAGGAGTTTTGTGGCCAAGATTTGTTTTGTGGCCTTTCCTGAGTCCTAACTTCTGTGTCCATCTGATGCAACAAGATGGGTCTTTCCATATTATGGGAATGGCAAGAGGGCAACAGGTTCCAAAAGAGAAATCTAGCATGTGGACTAATATTTGTAGGTACTTTGGATGTTCCTTCTGTCCTCAGAAACTGCATTTCACAATAATAGAAAGGTCCCGACCCGAAATGTCACCTATACATATCAACATCCCCATGACTTCTCCATCCAACTAGCCAGGATGAATGGGTCCCAACCCATCCATGTTCACCAGAGGTGCTACCTGACTCGCTGAGTTACTCCAGCACTCTGTGAAATGCGACCTATCCATGTTCTCCACAGATGCTACCTAACACGCTAAGTTACTCCGAACTCTCTGCGAAACGTCACCTACCCATGTTCTCCGGAGATGTTGCCTGACCCACTGAGTTACTCCAGCACTTTGTGTCTATCTTTAGCTATTTTAACAGGTGCACATAGAGATGAGTCTGGAGAAGGGTCCCGACCTGCAACGGCACCTATCCATGTCCTCCAGTGCCACTGAGTTACTTTGTGTCTTTTTTTATAGCTGACCGAGGTTTTGTATTGCCTCTAACGGAACAAATGTTTTTGCCTTTATAATGCAAAATATTTCACCTTTTTAATGTTGGAATATAAACGATCGGCATAATTACCCTTATACCTAGAATTTGACGTGAATGAAGTAACTGTTGCTCTGAGACTGTTTCCAAACACTTAATGAACATTGATGACTACGTTATGTGCAGGTTGTTGCAACGGATGAAAATCTAACTCCTCCATGCGAACTTGTACCGAAACCAAGAAAAGATGGTCTGGAGCAGAGTCTAGTAGATCATTTAATATCGACTGTGCTTAGTCTCTCCATATCTGAAGCTGAGAAAAAGGTACCAAAATGTACTAAATGCCAACATCTCAAAAGAAAAAATGCTTGCTTCATAATTCACGTAATTTACTGTATTCTCATTTAAAGTGCCATGTAGTGCTAAAGTGCCATGTTGTATTAACAAAACATATTCTAAAAGTCATCAAACCATACAGCATTGAAAGAGGCTGACCAAGATGTCTCTCTGAGCTGTTGCTGTTTGCTTGCAGTTGATCTGTATCCCTCTCCACCATTACAATCCACTAAGTGTCTTCTAAATGTTGTCATTGTGCCCATCTCTTTCACTTCTTCTGCCAGCTCATTCCTTATATGTACCAATCTATTTGTAAGGTCTCCTTTAAATCCTACCTCTGTCACATAGAAACATAGAAAATAGATGCATGGATAGGTCATTCATCCCTTCGAGCCAGCACCGCCATTCAATATGATCATCGCTGATCATCCAAAATCAGTGCCCCGTTCCTGCCTTCTCCCCTTTTCCATTAGCCCTCGGAGCTACTGTATCTAACTTTCTCTTGAATACATCCAGTGAATTGGCCTCTACTGCCTTCTGTGGCAGAGAATTCCACAGATTCACAACTGTCCGGGTGAAAATGTTTTTCCTCTTCTCAGTCCTAAATGGCCTACCCCTTATTCACAAACTGTGACCCCTGTTTCTGGATTCCCCCAACATCGGGAACATTTATCCTGATCTAGCCTGTCCAATCCCTTAAGAATTTTATATGATTCTATAAGATCCCCTCTCATCCTTCTAAAGCCCAGTAGATACATTCTTTCATCATATGTCAGTCCTGCCATCCTGGGAATTAATCTGGTGAACCTACACTGCACTCCCTCAATAGCAAGATTGTCCATCCTCAAACGAGGAGACCAAAACTGCACACAATACTCCAGGTGCGGTCTCACCAGGGCCCTGTACAACAGCAGTAGTACCTCCTTGCTCCTATGCGCAAATCCTCTGGTTATGAAGGCCAACATGCCATTACTTTCTTCACTGCCTGCTGTACCCCCATGCTTACTTTCAATGAGTGATGAACAAGGACCCCCAGGAGTCGTCGCCTTTTCCTAATCTGATACCATTCAGATAATCGAAGGTAGACACAAAATGCTGGAGTAACTCAGCAGGACGGGCAGTCCACACTTCTTCAGTCTGACGAAGGGTCTCGACCCGAAATGTTACCATTCCTTCTCTCCAGAGATGCTGCCTGTCCCTCTCAGTTACTCCTGCATTTTGTGTCTACCTTTGATTTAAACCAGCATCTGCAGTTCTTTCCTACGCCTTTCAGATAATAATTTGCCTTCTTGTTCTTGCCACCAAAGTGGATAACCTTACATTTATCCACATCATACTGCATCTGTCATGCATCTGCCCACTCACCCAACCTATCCAAGTCACTCTGCAGCCCCATAACATCCTCCTCGCAGCTCACACTGCCACCCAGCTTTGTGTAATCCGCAAATCTGGAGATACTACATGTAATTCCTTCGTCTAAATCGTTAATATATATTGTAATTAACGGGTCACAGCACCGAGCCTTGCAGCACCCCACTAATCACTGCCTGCCATTCTGAAAAGGACCTGTTAATTCCTACTCTTTGCTTCCTGTCTGCCAACCAGTTCTCTATCCATGTCAATACCCTACCCCCAATACCATGTGTTCTAATTTTGCACACTAATCTCTTGTGTGGGTCCTTGTCAAAGGCTTTTTGAAAGTCCACATACACCACATCCACTGGCTCTCCCTTAACCATTCTATTTGTTTCATCCTCAAAAAAATTCCAGAAGATTAGTCAAGCATGATTTCGCCCTCATAAATCCATGCTGACTTGGACCGATCCCGTCACTGCTTTCCAAATGCGCTGCTATTGCATCTTTAATAATCGACTCAAGTATCTTCCCCACCACCGACGTCAAGCTGACTGGTCTACAATTCCCCGCTTTCTCTCTCCCTCCTTTCTATAAAAAGAGGGTTACATTGGCTACCCTCAAGTCCACAGGAACTGATCCAGAGTTGAGAGAACATTGGAAAATGATCACCAATATATCCACGATTTCTGGGGGCACCTCCTTGAGTACTCTGGGATGCAGACCATCAGGCCCTGGGGATTTATCTGCCTTCAGTCCCAACAGTTTACCTAACATAATTTCCTGACTAATGTGGATTTCCATCAGTTCCTCCCTCCCACTAGAGCCTCAGTCCTCTAGTACTTCTGGGAGATTGTTTGTGTCTTCATTAGTGAAGGAAGTCCAGAGCCAAATTATTTGTTTAACTGGTCTGCCATTTCCTTGTTTCCCATTATAAAGTCACCTGTTTCTGACTGTAAGGGACCTACATTTGTCTTCACTAATCTTTTCCTCTTCACATAGTTATAGAAGCTTTTGCAGTCAGTTTTTATATTTCCTGCAAGCTTTCTTTCATGCTCTATTTTCCCCCTCTTAATTAATCAGTTTGTCCTCCTCTGTTGAATTCTAAATTTCTCTCAGTCCTCCGGCTTGCTGCTTCCTCTGGCCAATTGATATGCCTCTTCCTTGGATTTAACACTAACCCTAATTTCCCTTGTTAGCCACGGTTGAGCCATGTTTTATTTTTACGCCAGACAGGGATGAACAATTGTTTTAATTCATCCATACGATCTTTAAATCTTTGCCATTTAAGTATCATTTGCCCATCTATCCTAGTCGATTCCCATCTCATACCATCAACGTTTCCTTTCTTTAACTTCTGGACCCTTATTTCTGATTTAACCGTGCCACTCTCCATCTTAATGCAGAATTCTACCATATTATGATCACTTTAGCCCAAGGGGCTTTGCACAACAAGATTGCTAACTAATTCTTCCTCATTTCATAATACCCAGTCTAGGATGCCCTGCCCTCCAGTTGGTTCTTCTGCATATTGGCTTAGAATATCATCCCGTATACACTCCAGGAAATCCTCCTCCTCAGCACTGCTACCAATTTGGTTGGCCCAATATATATGTAGATTAAAGTCACCCATGATAACTGCTGTATCTTTGCTACACGCGTCCCTGATTTACTGTTTGATGCTATCCCCAACCTCTACTGCTATTTGGTGGTCTGTATACAACTCCAACAAGCGTTTTCTGCCCTTGGCTATTTTGCAGTTCTACCCATACAGATTCTACAGCATCCAAGCTAATGTCTCTCCTTACTATTGCATTCATCTCCTCTTTAACCAGCAATGCCACCCCACCTCCTCTTCCTTTCTGTCTATCCTTCCTGAATATTGAAATCCCTTGCATGTTGAGCTCCCAGCCTTGGTCACCCTGGAGCCATGTCTCCGTAATCCCAACTATATCATGTCTGTTAACAACTAATTGCGCATTCAATTCCGTGTGCGGACGCGGCGCCGACGGACGAGAAGTCGAAGCAAAGAAGTCTAAGCCAAAGAACCGAATGGAAACGCGGCCGAAACACCAAAAAACGAAAGAGTCCGAAGACGAAACGTCAACTAACCGAAAGGATGGGACGCCTAAATGCAAACTAACCAAAAGGGCAGGACGCCTAAAAGCCAACGAACTGAAAAGCTGCGTCGCATAAAAGCAAACTCACAGAATGGCCGCTCTGTGGAAACGCCACCTACCCGAAAGGCAGCGTCGCCTACAAGCCAACGAACTGAATGCCCCTCAACAGAAAAGTCCAATAACACACATGACGTTGCCGGGGGGGGGCGGGACTTGTCAGTGATTGGTCCAAACCCCCACGTCCATCACATCACTGTGGAGGGATGAACATTGTCCCAAACCGCTGCTCCACCCGACCCACAGCCCGCGGAGGGTGGCCGTAGGAGAGTGGGGGCTGTCCCGAGGGATGCGCACCTTCGGCCGCTTACAACTTGGTGCTTGGGATCAGATTGCCCAGTCACCTATGGCTTGTGTGGAAAAATGACCTGCACGCTCCAGTCTCTCTCTTCTCTCTCCCCTCTTCTCCGTCTCTCTCTCCCTTCTCTCCCTCCCTTCTCTCTCTCCCTTCTTTCTCTCCACTCCTCTTTCTTCCTCTCCCCTCTCTCCCCCCCCCCTCCCCCCCTCTCCCCCCCCCCCCCCTCTCCTCTCCCCCTCCCCCTCTCTCTCCCTCTTCCTCCCCCTTCTCTCTCTCTCCTCTCTCTCTCCCCCCTCTCTCTCCCTCTCTCTCCCCCTTCTCTCTCCCCCGGCGGGAGCATCTGCCCACCCTCCCCCAATGCACCGCTCGTACCTCCCTGGAAGACGACCCGAAACGCCACCCATTCCTCTCTCCAGAGTTGCTGCCTGTTTTGTGCAAGCAACGAGACGGTCGTGCTTCTTGTTGTCAAGCCCCTCTTCTCTCGCTGCCTTCCACTTTTTCTTTTCTCCCTACCCTTCTGCCCTTTTTATAACCCTCTGTCCTCCCTGCATTGGTTCACATCATATTTGTTTTAAACTCTTCCCAACAGCACTCAGACACTCACCCGAGGACATTGGTTCCCAGTCCAGCCAGTACTCTCCCAGAAACGGTTCCAATGCCCAGGAAATATGAATCCTTCCCCTTGTCTCACATTCATATATTCATCCGAAATATCCTGCACTGCACGTCGTAATCCAGAGATTTTTTATCTTTGAGGTCCTACCTTTTAATTTATCCCCTAACTCGCTAACTTTGCTTTGTGGGACTCATCCCGTTTTTTACCTCTGTCGTTGGTACCTACATGCACCACAACAACTGCCACTTCACCCTCTCCCTGCAGAATGCACTGTAGCCGCACAGAGACATCCTTGATCCTTGGACCTAAGAGGTAACAGACCATCCTGAAGTCTCTTTTGCGACCGCAGAAACAACTATCAATGTATAATACCAATCTATGTATTCAAGAGAGAGTTAGATATAGCTCTAACTATTGGAATGAAGGGATATGGGGAGAAAGCAGGATCGGAGTACTGATTTTGGATGATCAGCCATGATCATATTGAATGGCGGTGCTGTATCGAAGGGCTGAATGGCCTCCTACGCCTATTTTCTATGTTTTTCTGTTTCTAATTCCCCTTACAGTGAAATCCTCTATCACTACAGCTCTCCGACTCGTTTTCCT
Organism: Okamejei kenojei; assembly: GCA_035221665.1. NCBI lineage: Eukaryota > Metazoa > Chordata > Chondrichthyes > Rajiformes > Rajidae > Okamejei > Okamejei kenojei. The sequence goes on from CM069142.1 coordinate 3,557,987, forward strand.
TCCCTCCTGTACAACAGAGCCCTCCTAGGTGCCAATAATTTGGCTGCTGCTGCTTTTACCCTGATCAGCCATGTCCCCCAACAGTATCCAAAAGGGTATATCTGTTCTGGAGGGAGATGGCCGCAGGGGACGCCTGCACTAGCTGGCTTCTCTTGAGCTGTCTGGTGAACACCCATTGCCTCTCTACTTGAGCACCCTTCACCAGCCCAGGTGAAGACCGTCAGGTTTGTATTGGTCCCACCTCTCCTTCACTTGCGGTGTGACCAACTTACTAAACGTGCTATCCACGACACCCTCAGCATCGCGGATGCTCCAATGTGTAACCATGCGCAGCCCCATCGCCGCCATGCGGCTCGCCAGGAGCTGCAGCTGGACACACCTCCCGCACACATAGTCGTCAGGGACACTGGAAGCATCCGTGATTTCCCACATTGCACAGGAGGAGCACACCACAGCGCCAAGCTGTGCTGCCATGACTTAACCCTTCATTGAACCCTTAATTAAATCAAACTGGTTTCACCGGGGATTTATTTTACTCCACCGGGGGCCCTGTCTCTGCCTAAATCACTAAATTGTGTTGTGTTAAAAGGAAAGGAATTACTCACATAAACCTATTTACCAATCAGCCAACCTCCCTTTGCGACCATTAACCCAGTAGTCACCTGGCCTCAGCCTACTCGCCGAAGACCCCTGAGCCAAAGACTTACACTTTACCTCCCAAGGCACTTCACCTCAACAAGGCCGCTCCCAACAGCTAGACGCTTCAATGAATCGATCCTGATGTCACAGCCAATTCCCTCACTCGGGGGTTACACAAAAAGCTGGAGAAACTCAGCGGGTGCAGCAGCATCTTAAGGGTCCCTGACCAGTCTGAAGAAGGGTCTCGTCCCGAAAGGTCGCCTATCTCAGACTGGTCGCTCCTTAGATGCTGCTGCACCCGCTAAGTTTCTCCAGCTTTTTGTGTAACCCTCGATTCTCCAGCATCTGCAGTTCCTTCTTTAACACAATTCCCTCACTCGTTCGCTCGCTCCTCACAGCTGCCGCTCACTCTCCCCACAGCCGTGCCAAATGTTCAGGCTGACTCCTGCTTCTCACCTACGGACCTGACGTCACATCCAATCTCCTCGCTCTCTCCACAGCCAAGCCAAAGCAATGCCCTCTAGGTTTAGACTGCCCTACTCTGGGAAACAAACTGTAATCATCCACCTTATCTATGACCTCTGTAAGGTCACCCCTCAGCCTCATTCACTGCAGGAAAAAACTAGTCAGTCCTAGCCTATCCAATCTCTCCTTATGATTCACACCTTCCAATCCTGGCAATGTCCTGTGAAACTTTTCTGCACCCTGTCTGGCATATGCACATCCTTCCAACAGTACAGTCACCAGAACTGCTCACAATATTCCAGTGTGTAGGAAGGACCTGCAGATGCTGGTTTATACCGAAGATAGACACAAAATGTTGGAGAACCCATTCCTTCTATACGTCGTTGCTGCCTGTCCCGCTGAGTTACTCCAACAGTTTGTGTCTATCTTCACAATTTTTCAGTTGTGGTCCCATCTAGGTCACCAAGTGGAGAACCAGATCAAACAGACCTGGATCTGAACTTGAACCCAAAAGGCCAGTCTGGAACACACATCGGAGCGGGGTCTTTTCTAGGAGGATATCTCATCCCTGGGTCGCTGGTCTAGTGAGGGTCTCAAGACGTGGTGCTGGAAGCGCCCCTATGGTCACAAAGGTGGTGATTCTTAGTCCATGCCCTGCGTGCCATCGTCATGAAAGCAAAGGCTTTCTGTTTCTATTGACATTTATACCATAATGAATCTTGTAAAATGTTTTGAGTTGTGGTTGCTCAAAACATTTGCTGATAGCTCGCTTTCTTCGTCCTGCACGCATGTGTTAATCAGTGAACCTCTGTTCCACGTCTGTCATGTTTACAAATACTCAGGACAAGATGTTAAAAGTCCAAAGTGCCAAATATCAACTTATGGTGATGGGAGCCTTCTGCACTCACCTATGCTCCTCTGATGTTGAGAAAGGCTAGGCAGACACGTCATTGGGGTTATCAAGTGGGCACCTACTTTCATCGACGTTTCGCTGATTGAACCCACGACGTCTCCAGTAGGCTCAGCGGTGCATTCTGGCGTCCCAGAACCACCCCCCCCCTGCATCTGTCTAGTCGGTTATTTGGGAGACCAAATGGGGTCTTTCCTCTTCAGCCAGAGCCACTGGCTACTCCGCTCTGCCACCCGTGATGTTTCTTTGATGGCCTGGCATAGGGCTTGTCCGCTGATCCCCCGGTCCTTCATCAGTCTTAAGGTAGAGGTTGCCGTTGGTCCACATCCACAAGTCACACCAGCATATCTCTAAATAAATAATTATTTAAAAAAAACTATTAACATTCATATCTACTTAATGGGACCTGATCTAGGAAAAAAAAACGAGTATTGACTACTTTGATCATTTCCCCCAATGAAACTTGTGCACAGAAAATTGTTAAAGAGCTCAAGAAGCCACAACACGTGCCGCAGAATGAACAGTCCACAGATCCGTCATCTGCCGAACTAAAACAGGTAACCGTCTAATTTCTTTCATCATTTGAATGCTGATTTTTGTTCCCTACCTCAACTTCCTTGGACGTTCCTTTTTACCTCTATTTATTATATTTGAAACAGAACTTAGTACCTGATAAAAAAGAGACTGTTGGGTGGTGTAACGTAGGGAGTGGAGGTGGGTTGGGAGAGGGTAAACCCCTAACTTGTGGTAAGAGTGAGAGAGCATGAAATGGGACCGATAAATGACAAAAAGATCTGCGGCTGATATAACAGGGAAATCTTCATTCGTTCTCCAGTTTTAGAGTAGATGGATTTTTGTATTTAAATACAACAAGAAACAGAAATCAAAAGTTTGTCATTATTTCTTGTTATTTTGATGTGCGCAGGATGAGGTGACTAATGAAGACAAGGTTTTGCCGGCAGAGGAAAGCTCTGAGCAATCGATCCACGAGGAAGAGGAACAGGTACCCATCTCGTTCAAACTACAGACAGAACAACAAATATCCCTCGAATTTATGCTTCTCTTATTCTCTCATTTTATTTTAGTTTAGTCTATTATTATTGTCACCTGTACTGAAGTACAGTGAAAAGCTTTCTTTGTTGCTTGTTATCCAGTTAGAGAAAAGACTATACGAGATTACAATCAAGCTGTCCACATTGTGCAGATACAGGATAAAGGGCATAGTGTGTAAGTTCAATAAAGTCAGATTAAAGATAGTTCGAAGGACTCCAATGAGTTAAATGGCAGCTCAGGATCACTCTCTAGTCAGTGAAGGATGGTTCAGATGCTGATATCAGCTGTGACCAAACTGTCCATGAATCTGAAGACATGCATTTTTTCACTTCTGTACCTCTTGCCTGATGGGAGAAGGAAGAAGAGGGAGTGACCAGGGTGAGATTGTTTTGGCTTCTGTGAATAGAATTTGATTTCCATTCAACATTTAACAGACGTTGTGTACCAGACGTTAGGTCTCAAGTTCACAAAAGGATCAGTACAAATTCAGTGTTACGTAGAAACATAGAAAATAGGTGCAGGTGGAGGCCAGCACCGCCATTCATTGTGATCATGGCTGATCGTCCCCAATCAATAACCCGTGCCTGCCTTCTCCCCACATCCGTTGATTCCACCAGCCCCTAGAGCTCTATCTAACTCTCTCTTAAATCCATCCAGTGACTTGGCCTCCACTGCCCTCTGTGGCAGGGAATTCCACAAGTTCACAACTTTCTGGGTGAAAACGTTTTTTCTCACCTCAGTCTTAAATGGCCTCCCCTTTATTCTAAGAATGTTTAATAATAATATAGGGAACATAGAATAATGGCAGGTGGGTGGGTGGAGCACTGTGACTTCCCACCACTACTTTCTAGAAAGACACAGTGCTGAAAGAAATCTGTGGGTTCGGCAGCTTCGGGGGAGGGAAATGAACAAATAACATTTTGGGTCAGGACCTTTAATCAAACAATCTTTTAGAATTTCTGTTGTGATTTCAGATGAAGGGTTTTACTCAAACTTCTTATTTAATTTCAATCGATAATCTACCTATTCATGTGTTTCTGGTATTTTTTTAATCTGTTCACAATCCAAGCATGTATAACTTTTGCTCTAATCTTCAAATGGTAAGTAAATATTTTAATCCTTAAAATACTGATATGTGGAGCTGCTCTCCATGAATAGATTTTTTAAATAATTAATGTGATGGGTGATATAATGGTTTTTTTGATTAATATTATTATACAGAGCATACCTGAGGAGATGTGCAATTCTGAACAAATCCTAGAACATGTAAAGTTGAAACAGCCCCTCCTTCTTAATCTCCATGACACTATGACACAGCGGACACACCATCTGAAGGTACCTAGGCTTCTTCATGTGGGTATGCTGTTTGCGTTCTCAATAGTTCCATCAGGCTGAGAATTATCATTCGTGTACCCTGGATAAACAAGTCACTCTTTAGTTCTTCAAAGTTATTTCACAACTGGTGACTGGATTTAATGCCCTACTGTAAAGCTCCCATGGAGCTTGCAGGACACTTACTATAAGCACAATTTCTTGAGAATGCTTCTTGAGAACCCCTTGATTTCTTGTACTGTCAGATGTTTACTGCAAATTTACCAGAGTAGTATCTGGATACCAAAGTTTAGTTTAGAGATAAAGCGTGGAAACAGACCCTTTGGCCCACTGAGTCCGCACTCGACTAATCCCCGCACACTGATATAATTCTACACACACGAGGGACAATTTACAATTAGCCTACAAACCTGTTCATCTTTGTTGTGTTAAATTGCAAAAATAGGTTGTCAAAACTAGAGTGTATTCTTCAGAATTGGTCGCTTATGCGAAAGTCATAGAGTAGACAGAAGTAACTCTTTCTTCTGATGGAAGAATCCAGATCCGATAAACATTCTATAAAAATTAGAGCCAGGCCCTTTCAGGGCTGTAGTTAGAAAGTGCCTTAATGTCCCAAAGCTGTTTGAAATCTGGAACTTCCTTTTGTAAACAGTAGTTGACACAATCTCATATGTTAAGTTTCAACCTGCGATGGGTAGATGTTGTCTAAAGTACATTTATTGAGGAACATAGGGAAAAGACAAGTTTGTAGAAGTACATCACATAATACCAGTGCTTTTTGTGTAGTAGTATGTGTCAGTACAGCGTATCGGCACCTCTAAGATGTTAAACATCTTTATTTTGTTTGCCAGACGGGTGACACATGTGTATTAATCGTATGTACTGGCACCTTTATTTCTACAAAGAAAGCACTGCACAATACTGTGATGTGTATTTTAATCCTTATAATGGCCAAATGGACTATTCCATCTCCTGTTTCTTTTCCTTCCCCCCTTCCTCGTTAAAAACTGTGGAGATAAAACAGTTTTATAAGAAATTAACCATTTGCACCTTGCTACTGTTACAGGTAATTCAGGGCTTTGATCCTGCCAAAGTTGAGCAGGAAATTATGAAAGAGTTACCAGTGGCGACGTCCCTTAATTTCACTCCTCCTTCTCCTGAGCATGAAGATAAACAATTGGCCAATATTCAAGACCTTATGTACCATTGTACCAGTGGTAAGATGTTCATGGTTCACTCTTTCCATTAGTTCAGTCATGTTACTAGCTAATGTGTTTATGTTTATTTACATAATGATAATTCCCCTTTGTAAGTTCCCACAAGTGTGTATGTGAGTGATAGATTCTGGGGAAAATAGTTAGTAGGAAAGTTGATGAGTAAATGGGGAGAGTGAAAAATGTGATACAGTGTGGAAACAGGCCCTTCGGCCCAACTTGCCCACACCGGCCAACAATTTCCCAGCTACACTAGTCCCACTTGCCTGTGCTTGGTCTATAACCCTCCAAACCTGTCCTATCCATGCACCTGTCCAACTGTTTCTTAAACAACGGGATAGTCCCAGCCTCAACTACAGTGCCCTACATATTGTTTGTGACAGACCCATCATTTATTTATTTGCCTCTGTACTCCACAATTTGAGATTTGTAATAGGAAAAATCACATGTGGTTAAAGTGCACATTGTCAGATTTTAATAAAGGTCATTTTTATACATTTTGGTTTCACCATGTAGAATTTACAGCTGTGTTTATACATAGTCCCCCATTTCAGGGCACCATAATGTTTGGGACATAGCAATGTCATGTAAATGAAAGTAGTCATGTTTAATATTTTTGTTGCATATCCTTTGCATGCAATGACTGCTTGAAGTCTGCGATTCATGGACATCACCAGTTGCTGGGTGTCTTCTCTGGTGATGCTCTGCCGGGCCTGTATTGCAGCCATCTTTAGCTTATGCTTGTTTTGGGGGCTAGTCCCCTTCAGTTTTCTCTTCAGCATATAAAAGGCATGCTCAATTGGGTTCAGATCGGGTGACTGACTTGGCCACTTAAGAATTGATAATTTTGTAGCTTTGAAAAACTCCTTTGTTGCTTTAGCAGTATGTTTGGGAACATTGTCTTGCTGTAGAATGAACCGCCGACCAATGAGTTTTGAGGCATTGTTTGAATTTGAGCAGATAGGATGTGTCTATACACTTTAGAATTCATTATGCTACTACCATCAGCAGTTGTATCATCAATGAAGATAAGTGAGCCAGTACCTTCAGCAGCCATACATGCCCAGGCCATAACACGCTCACCACCATGTTTCACAGATGAGGTGGTATGTTTTGGATCTTGGGCAGTCCCTTCTCTCCTCCATACTTTGCTCATGCCGTCACTCTGATATGTTAATCTTCGTCTCATCTGTCCACAAGACCTTTTTTCAGAACTGTGGTTGCTCTTTTAAGTACTTCTTGGCAGACTGTAATCTGGCCATCCTATTTTTGTGGCTAACCAGTGTTTGCATCTTGCAGTGTAGCCTCTGTATTTCTGTTCATGAAGTCTTCTGCAGACAGTGGTCATTGACAAATCCACACCTGACTCCTGAAGAGTGATTCTGATCTGTCGGATAGGTATTTGGGGAATTTTTAAATAAATAAAAATAATAGATAGATTTATATAATAGAGAGATTTATTTTGTCATCAGCTGTGGAGATCTTCCTTGGCCTGTCAGTCCCTTTGCGATTAGTAATGTTCCAAACAGTTGATTTTGGTAAGCCTAAGGTTTGGCTGATGTCTCTAACAGTTTTATTCGTGTTTCTCAGTCTCATAATGGCTTCTGACTGTCACTGGCACAACTTTGGTCCTCATGTTGATAAAGACCAATAAAAGTTTCCAAAGGTCGTGGAAAGACTGAAGGAAAGACTAGGTGCTGAGAGGTCTCTTATACCTGCGTTAATGAGGCATTTAGACACACCTGAGCAATTACAAATGCCTGTGAAACCATGTGTCCCAAACATTATGGTGCCCTGAAATGGGGGGACTATGCACAAAAACAGCTATAATTTCTACATAGTGAAACCAAAATGTATAAAAATATCCTTTAATTAATATCTGACAATGTGCACTTTAACCATGTGTGATTTTTTTTTCTATTACATATCTCAAATTGTGGAGTACAGAGGCAAATACATAAATGATGGGTCTTTGTCCCAAACATTATGGAGGGTTTCTGTACCTGGCAGCTTGTTCCATACACCCACCACCGTCTGTGTGAAAAGGTTACCTTCACCTTGAACCTATGTCCTCTGGTCCTAGATTCCCCTACTCTGGGTAAAAGACTGTGCATCTACCCGATCTATACCTCTCATGATTTTGTACACCTCTATAAGATCTCCCCTCATCCTCCCACGCTCCATTGGAATTAAGACCCAGCCTACTCAACCTCTCTCCCTGTAACTCACACCCTCTAGTCCTGGCAACATCCTCGTAATACTTTTCTGAACACTTTCAAGCTTGACAATATCTTTCCTATTACATATTGCCCAGAACTGAACACAATATTCTAAATGCGGTCTCACCAATGTCTTATACAGCTGCAACATGACCTCCCAACTTCTATACTCAATACTCTGACTGATGAAGGCCAAAGTGCCAAAAGCCTTTTTGACCACCTTCGCCACCTGCGACTCGACCTTCAAAGAACCATGCACCTGTACTCCTAGATCCCTCTGCTCTACAACACTACCCAGAGACCTACCATTCACTGTGTAGGTCCTGTCCTTGTTCGATGTCCCAAAATGCAACACCTCACACTTCCCTGTATTAAATTCCATCAACCATTCCTCCGCTCACGTGGCCAATCGATCCATATCCTGCTGCAATTGATCACAGCCATCTGCAAAACCACTTACTTTTGTAACATCAGCAATCTTGCTAATCTTGCCTTGTATGTTCTCTTCCAAATCATTGATGTAAATGACAAATATTAACGATCCCAGCACCGAACCCTGTGGCACACCACTAGTCGCAGGACTCCATTCTGAGAAGCAACCTTCCACCATCACCCTCTGCTTCCTTCGAGATCTAACCTTACCCTAGTTGAGCATTTTAACACGTGGACCCTGTGATATCTTATGCTAAGACATAAAGCACAAGTTGACACACTGGTGACCGGATATCGACTGCACAGTGAACTGTGGTTTATTCATGATCATTAACAATCCTCCGACACAAAGGTAGCTCTATTACAACTCCTCCCACCTTAATGAAAAAGTTGCCTTGTTATCATCCAATGTATGGCTTATAGCAACAAACAGCATATAATTCAAACTATGTCACCATGAACACACTTTCACCTTCTAATATGTGTAATGGTTTGTTTCATACCTTCTTAAAATAAAATCACATCCTAAATTGATATCATGTTATCTAATGATAACACAAGTGTAATAATCATAGCTCACTACCCATGAGATATCATGTTCTTCATGTTACCAGAATATAACAAAACGGTATGAATTTATTACAATCTTGTCTGATAGTTTATGCAAATAACCTGAATAGACAAGACAAGTCAAGTGAGTTTATTGTCAGGGGGTACACAAAAAGCTGGAGAAACTCAGCGGGTGCAGCAGCATCTAAGGAGCGAAGGAGATAGGCGACGTTTCGGGTCGAGACCCTTCTTCAGACTGGTCAGGGATCAGGGAAACGAGAGATATAGACGGTGATGTGGGGAGATAAGGAACAATGAATGAAAGATATGCAAAAAAGTATCGATGATAAAGGGAACAAGCCATTGTAAGCTGTTTGTGGTGTGAAAATGAGAAGCTGGTGCGACTGGGGTGGGGGAGGGAGATAGAGATAGAGGGAATGCCAGGGCCCGAGGGCTGAGGGAGAGGTGGGAAGGGGAGGAGACAGCAAGGGTTAACAGAATTGAGAAAATTCAATGTTCAAGCCCAAAGGATGCAGACTCCCCAAGCGGAATATGAGGTGCTGTTCCTCCAGCTTGCGGTGTTGCTCACTCTGGCCGTGGAGGAGGCCCAGGACCGAGAGGTCGGATGCGGAATGGGAGGGGGGGTTGAAGTGCTGAGCCACCGGGAGGTCGGGTTGGTTATTGCGGACCCGAGCGGCGGTGTTCGGCGAAGCGATCGCCAAGCCTCCGCTTGGTCTCACCGATATAGATCATCTGGCATCTGGAGCAGCGGATGCAGTAGATGAGGTTGGAGGAGGTGCAGGTGAACCTCTGTCGGACCTGGAAGGACTGCTTGGGTCCCTGAAAGGAGTGGAGGGGGGAGGTGAAGGGACAAGTGTTGCATTTCTTGCGGTTGCAAGGGAAAGTGCCCGGGGAAGGGGTATATCGGGAGGGGAGGGAAGAATTGACAAGGGAGTTGCGGAGGGAGCGGTCTTTGCGGAAGGCAGACAGGGGGGGAAATGGGAAGATGTGGCGGGTGGAGGGGTCACGTTGGAGGTGGCGAAACTGGCGGAGGACTATATGTTGTATTTGCCGGCTGGTGGGGTGAAAGGTGAGGACCAGGGGGACTCTGCCCTGTTTGCGAGTGGGGGAATGGGGAGCGAGGGCAGTGTTGCGGGGTATGGAGGAGACCCTGGTGCGAGCCTCATCAATAGTGGGGGAGTGAAGAATGAGGCCATTTTGTTGTCATGTGTCCTTGACAGGACAATGAAATTCTTGCTTTGCTTCAGCACAACAGAACATAGTAGGCATTGACTACAAAACAGATCAGTGTGTCCATATACCATTATATACGTAAATACATGAATAAACATACTGATAAAGTTCAAATCACAGATAAAGGGGTATTAATGTTCAGAGTTTTGTCTGAGCCAAGTTTAATAACCTGGTCATTGCAGTCTTCAGGCTCCTGTACCTTCTACCTGAAGGTAACATGGAGATGAGTGTGTGGCCAGGATGGTATGGGTCCTTGATGATATTGCCAGCCTTTTTGAGGCAGCGACTGTGATAGATCCCCTCGATAGAAGGGAGGTCAGAGCCGATGATGGACTGGGCAATGTTTACTACTTTTTGTAGTCTTTTCCTCTCCAGAGCGCTCAAGTTGCCGAACCAAGCCACGATGCAACCGGTCAGCATGCTCTCTACTGTGCACCTGTAGAAGTTAGAGAGAGTCCTCCTTGACAAACCGACTCTCCGTAATCTTCTCAGGAAGTAGAGGCGCTGATGAGCTTTCTTAATAATTACATCAGTGTTCTCGGACCAAGGAAAGATCTTCAGAGATGTGCACGCCCAGGAATTTGAAGCTCTTAACACTTTCAACCATCGACCCGTTGATATAAACAGGACTGTGGGTCCCCATCCTATTTCCAAAGTCCACAATCAGTTCCTTGGTTTTGTTGGTGTTGAGGGCCAGGTTGTTGTGCTGGCACCATATGGACAGTCGCTCGATCTCTCTTCTATACCCTGACGCATCCCCATCAGTGATACGTCCCACAACAGTGGTGTCGTCAGCGAACTTGATGATGGATTTCGCACTATGACCGGCTACGCAGTCATGAGTATAGAGTGAGTACAGCAGGGGGCTGAGCACGCAGCCTTGAGATGCTCCCGTGCTGATTGTTATCGAGTCTGACACATTTCCACCAATACGAACAGACTGTGGTCTGAGGATGAGGAAGTCGAGGATCCAATTGCAGAGACTCAGTTCTGCGAGTTTGGTAACCAGCTTGGAGGGGATGATTGTGTTAAATGCCGAGCTGTAATCAATGAATAACACGACCAAGTTTTTAGAACACTACCAGGTATACCATCAGGACCAGGCGCTTTTCAAGGGTTCACCCCTCTGAAGGATTTCCTGACGTCGGCCTCTGTGACTGAAACTGAAATACCATCACAGTAAATGGGGGCTCGGGAAGGCACATCGGTGTTCTCCCTATCAAAGCATTAGTAAAAGGCATTTAGCTCATCAGGGAGTGATGTTTCGTCGACATTCGAGCTGCCTCCTGGTTTCACCTTGTAGGAGGTGATTGCATTCAGGCCCCGCCACAGCTGGCGGTACTTCTGTCTCATCCTCCAGCTTGGAGCAGAAGTACCTATTGGCCTTTTTGATGGCCTTACCAAGGTCATATCTGGACTTCTTGTAGACCACTGTAGACCACATCATACATGAATACCCGGTGTCTGGTATTCAGAAGAGTGCCAATATCAAAGTTCATCCAAGGTTTCTGATTGGGAAACACTCGGAAGGTTTTGGTGGGGATGCTGTTCTCCACACATTTCTTAATGAAGTCTGTAACGACTGTGGCATATTCGTTCAAGTCCGGTGCCGAGTTGTTGAACATTGCCCAGTCTGCAGACTCCAAACAGTCCTGTTTGTTCCTCTGCCCCCCCCCCCCCCCCCCCCCCCCCCCCCGACCAGCTCTGTACTGTCCTCACCTCTGGGGGTGCGCTCTTTAATTGCTGCCTGGAGGCAGGAAGAAGCAGCACCGCAGTGTGGTCGGATTTACCGAAGTGAGGGCGAGGGATAGAGCGATAGGCATTCTTGATGGCGGTGTAGCAGTGGTCGAGGGTGTTTGGTCCCCTGGTGCAGCAGGAGACATGTTGGTGGAAGTTAGGGAGCGATTTCTTGAGGTTTGCCTTATTGAAGTCCCCAGCAATGGTGGTAAATGCATCAGGGTAAGACGTCTGGTGTTTGTTGACCACTGCGTGCAGCTCCTCCAGTGCTAGATGGACGTCTGCCTGGGGTGGGATGTAGATTGCAGTCAGGATGATGGAGGTGATATTGAGGGCATATAATGAGGGCATCATGCATATATGTTGCATATACAATGATCCTGTGTCGACTTCCTGTGTCGAGCTCCATTCAACTGGACACATTCTTTGTCTTCCAGTTCGCTAGCTCATTGCTGTAGATGGTGTACATGTCGAGAGGCTCTTCCTCTGCCTGCAGTTGATCCACAGAATGCAGCAATTGAAAATGCTTACTTGTTGTTGAACCCTTGCTCTGCTTAGCCTTGCGACAAACCTTCTCTGGATGTCCCGTCTGGTGACACGAGTAACACTCCCCCTTGAGGAGCGGACAAGACTGCTAGATGTGACCCCAAACAGCGATAGCATGACTTTGCAGTAGTCTTGCAACCCTTCCCTGGGTGACGATTCTCTGATGTCTTTGTCTTTGTCCTTTGTCCTTTGTCTTTGTCGACTTAGGCGTCATTGGTTTGCTGGACTGCAGCTTGTTCAACTCTTCTGGTTGCTGGTTATCTAGTAGTTGTCCTGACTTCTCTAGAACCCCTTTCTGCCATATCCATTGACAGAGCAGTTTTACATGCTACATTTCAAATGTCAGGTCACACACCGTCAACAGCTTACTGGGGATCCGCTCACTTCTCAGTCCACACACGAAACGGTCTCTTAACGCCCAATCTTGGAAACTTCCAAAATTACAATGAATTGATAACCTCTTGAATGCCACAATAAAATGACTAATGTGCTCCTCTGGAAGTTGATCTCTCGTTCCAAATCGATAGCTTTCAGCTATTTCTAAGGGCTTAGGGTCATAATATTCGATTAACTTCTTAAGAATATCCGTGTTGTTTGGTTTGGCTGGAGCTAACAAATTCTTTACCGTTACATAAATATCGGGACCCATTTCAGGGAGGAAAATTGCTCTTTTCCTAGCTTGAGTTGCTTCATTAAAACGTCTTGATTCCGCATCAGAAGCTTCTACTTCAGTAATGTTATTTGCGGCAGAGAACATCTCTAAAAGTTCGATGTATGCACTGAACATTTAACCATATAACCATATAACCATATAACAATTACAGCAAAACAGGCCCTCTCGGCCCTTCCCCGTGCGACCATTGTTTTCCCCCTAGTCCCATCTACCTGCACTCAGACCATACCCCTCCATTCCCTTCACGTCCATATACCTATCCAAAATTTCCCGGCTTTGCTGGAACTCACCCCATCGTCCGATGTACCCACTGGGCACCGCCATCTTGGATTTCTAACATTCACCATATGTGCTTCATGAACCCAAACTTTGTGACCGGATTTTCAGCTTTCCGTGACACCAAAAGTTATACAACACTTCTCCATGCATCTGTAGAATTCCTCATCTACATGAACAAATAAAGCTGGGGAATCCGCGATCCCATCCTCATCGCCCTTTTGTGATATCTTATGCTAAGACATATAGCAAGAGTTGACATGTTGGTGACCGGATATCGACTACACAGTGAACTGTGGTTTATTTGTGATCTTTAACAATCCCCTGACACAAAGGTGGTGCTATTACAGACCCTCTCCGTCCCAATCCATAACTATCTTAAACCTAATCGAACTGTGGTCACTGGTCCCAAAAGGCTCCTCCACACACACTTCATCAACTTGCTCTTCCCAATTTCCAAATACTAGATCCAGCAGTGCCCTCTTATATGTGGGGGCCTCCACATACTGTTTAAGAAAACTCTCCTGAACACTTGAGGAATTGCACCCCATCTAAACCCTGCATGCTATGATTTTCCCAGTCTATATTGGGAAAGTTGAAATCTTCTACTACAACAACCTTATTTGACCTGCAGCTGTCTGCAATCTCCCGGCACATTTATTCTTCTAATTCCCGTTGACTATTTGGGGGTCTGTAGTACACCCCCATCAAGGCGGTCATCCCTTTCTTGTTCCTCAGCTCCACCCATATAGCCTCGCTTGACGAACCGTCCAACACAGCCGTGACTTCCTCCTTAACCAACAATGCAACTCCCCCTCCTCTTTTTTCCTCGCCGCTGTCTCTCCTGAAGCCCCTGTACCCCACCACATTGAGCTGCCAGTCCTGCTCCTCCCTTAACCAGGTTTCAGTCATGGCTGCAACGTCCCAGTCGCTTGTACCTATCCATGCCCTAAGCTCATCTGCCTTACCCGTCAGGCCCCTTGCATTAAAATACGTGCAATTTAAACCAACCCTGCTTTCTCATTCTCCTGCTTTTTGCCTGTTCTGTCCATTAACCTTTCCCACTCCATACCAACTTCTAGCCTCTCCTATGCCTCTGTCCTGCACGAGATCCCACCCCCCTGCCAATCTAGTTGAAACCGTCCCGTGTAGCATCAGCATGGAATTAGTGGGCGGCAGGTTCTGTTTCCATGCTATATGACTCGATGAGTTTTCTTTGTAAAATGTAAGCTTAAGATTGCAGAAAAATGATATTAAACCTGAAAATCTCCATCACTTTAGAAAGATCATTAACCATTTAACATTTATTAGCACATGCCCAAACAATTAAGAAAACCACACTAACATCCTCCAGCACAATTTGGGGACTGCAATTTAACATTATTATTTCAAATGTTGCTTTAGCACATTAAATGTTAACAATAGATTTATAATTATAGTGTATTTAATATCATGTCCATTATAAATTTGTGTTTAATAACTGAATAATGAATGAAGAAATTATTTTTTAATTTATTGGGTTCATAATTTTACATTGTAAGAAAGCATGAGGGTGATTTGCCAAATTGTCTGCTGTATTCCTCTATAATTAGATGGAAAGGGTGGCACAGTGGCGGTAGGACTGCTGCCTCACAGCACCAGAGACCCAGGTTCGATCCTGATCCATGGTTGCTGTCTGTGCAGAGTTTGCACGTTCTCCCTGTGACCGTGGGTTTTCTCCATGTGCTCCGGTTTCCTCCCACACTCCAAAGACATGCAGGTTTGTGGGTTAATTGGCCTCTGTAAATTGTCTCTAGTGTGCACAACATTGAACTATTGCACAGGTGATCAATGGTTGGCGAGGCTGCGTTGGGCTGCAGGGCCTGTTTCCATGCTGTATCACTAAACTAAACTGTTGTGAAGAAATTTGGTCTCATCCATTCCCACTTAGTCTGCCAATAACCGTTTCTTCATAGACCATTGTAAGTAAATGTTGCCAGAAGCAACTCAAACGCTACCATGCTCTTAGATAGGTACATGGATATTTAACCATAATTTAGACGGGAATTTATTTAGAGCTTAATTTTGCACCACCACAGGGTTTTTCCAATGCCCAGTTATATGCATTGGGTAGTATATTTATCTTGGGATCAGAAATCTGTGGGTTGTTTTCCAAAGATGGTTATGGAAGGAGATACTACAGCGGCATTGAAGAAGCTTTCAGATAGGCACGTAGATACGCAGCGAATGGAGGGATATGGGTCACGCACAGGCAGAGGAGATTAGTTTATCATGTTAAGCACAGAAATTGTGGGGCGAAGGGCCTGTTCCTGTGCTGTACTATTCTATACTCAAACCTGTGATAGAAACATAGAAACATAGAAATTAGGTGCAGGAGCAGGCCATTCGGCCCTTCGAGCCTGCACCGCCATTCAATATGATCATGGCTGATCATCCAACTCAGTATCCTGTACCTGCCTTCTCTCCATACCCCCTGATCCCTTCAGCCAAAAGGGCCACATCCAACTCCCTCTTAAATATGGCCAACAAACTGGTCTCAACTACCTTCTGTGGCAGAGAATTCCACAGATTCACCACTCTCTGTGTGAAAAACGATTTTCTCATCTCGGTCCTAAAAGACTTCCCCCTTATCCTTAAACTGTGACCCTTGTCCTGGACTTCCCCAACATCAGGAACAATCTTCCTGTATCTAGCCTGTCCAACCCCTTAAGAATTTTGTAAGTCTCTATGAGATCACCCCTCAATCTTCAAGCACACGAATTCATGAACAAGCACACTGTTCACTGTCAACATACATCATTAAAGAACATTAATTTGTTAAGCATTTCATTGCTATTTAACAATCATTGTACTTGAAAAGCATAGAATGAAATTCTCATGGAACAAAGACATGAGTAAAACCAGAAACTTTCTTTCTAATGCACTTGCAATAATTGAGTTTATGTGATTCATGACCATAACTATGTCATTTTAGTTTTGTTGTGAACACAGTTGCAGCTGGTACTCCATGAAGGTAACATCAGTTAAATACATTGTAGGCTGGAAATCCAAAATGTAATAGAAATGGCATAGAAAAACAGAGCAAATGTTTCAGGTTGATGATCAGAGTTGACAGTCTGTAGTTCATCCATTTGACAGGTTGTACTTTGTATTATTTTAGAGAAGGTGACCAATTCTGAAGTGGAAAGAACTTTCAAGCATTTTTTGTTTGAGAGCATGAAGTTCACCCAAGTGGACGCAAATGGGCAATTGGAAGAGAAAGGGAACATGTTGGAGGAGATGTCTGAATCGTTATACATACCCTGGGATGACCCTGTCAGGTTTGCAAAGGAAATGAAAGAAATTGCTAATGCCAAGATGATGCAGGCACCAAACGATGACACAGGTAATCCTTTCAATGGGAATGCAATTACTTCAATCAATTTGTTTTTAAATATGTGTGTTGTGCCAAATAGATATAGAAATTATAAACTAAAATTAGTGATAATAATCTTTCTGACTGCTGCATGTTTATCTTCTGTTTAGAATTAACCACAAATCATTTAAATAGTTATGTAACAAGATATACAATTACAATTTTACAGTAGGGAAAATAATTATTTAATTAATTCATCTCAACTTTGCTCATATACAACAAATAGTACAGAGTACATCACTGTGTAGGAAGGAACTGCAAATGCTGGTTTACACCGAAGATAGACACAAAATGCTGGAGTATTTCTCTGGATAGAAGGAATTGGTCATGTTTTGGGTCGAGACCCTTCTTCATACTGAGTGTCGGGGGAGGGGTCACCCATTCCTTCTATCCAGAGATGCTGCTATAGAATAGTAGAGCACAGGAACAAGCCCTTCAGCCATTTCCCACAAGTCTATGCTGAACATAATGCCTTTCTTCTCCCCGCTCCCCCCCCCCCCCAACCCTACATCAGTCTGAAGAAGAGTTTCCGAAACGTTGCCTTTTTCCTTTGCTCCATAGATGCTGCCTCACCCGCTGAGTTTCTCCAACATTTTTGTCTACCTTCGATTTTCCAGTATCTGCAGTTCCTTCTTAAACATAATGCCAAGACCGACATGCCTATACGTAATCCATATCCCTACATTCCCTGTATATCCATGTGCCTATCCAAAAGACTTAAAAAACTCCTTTAAATGTTGCCGGTCACCTCAAAGCTATTCCCTCTAGTATTTGATTTTACATCCTGGGAAATAGATTCTGACTGTTTACCCTAACTATGCCTGTCATTCTTGTATATACTATCGGTGTCCCTGCAACCTCACGTCCCTAAGAAAACCACACGTCTGCCCAATCTATCCCTGTAGCTAATGCCGTCTAATCCAGCCATCATTCTGGTAAAAATATTAAAATAAATATTTTGACCAGGATCCTAATGTTTAATTGCAATGCTTTAACAATGAATCTTTTTGCAAACAAATGTGTGGCTGAAACTCACACTCTTTTGTTTGAGGAATAATGTACGTGAATTGAAGAATAAAAAGTTAGTTTGTGGGCTAGGGCAGTATTGGTCAGAAAAGCGGAGTCATGTTTGAATCAGCAGTATACACACTTCTAATCTAGTTATCTTAACTAAATTGCTTCTACTTTGTATCTATGCAAAGAACATAAGACATAGGAGCAGAATTAAACCATTCCCCATCAGGTTTACTCTGCCATTCAACCATGACTGATCTATTTTTTCCTCAAAACCCCATTCTCCTGCCTTCTCCCTATAACCTTTGACGCATTTGCTAACCAAGAACCTATCAATATTCACTTTAAAAATGACTTGGTCTCGACACACATTTATTGCCACACTGTTTAAATGCCATGATTTATTATATGTTCTGTCTCATCATGAGTGACAGTGGAAATGTGCCGGAAAGAGCTCACCATTACAATCTAAGCAGTAAAGCTGCTGCTTCACAGTGCCAGAGACCTGGGTTCGATCCTGGCAATGGGTGCTGTGTGCGTGTGACCGCATTGGTTTCCTCCGGGTTCACCGGTTTCCTGCCAAATCCCAGACATATGTGGTTTGTAGGTTAATTGGCCCTGTTTAAATTGTGTAAGTAGCAAATGAGCAATTGGAAAAACATAACTAGTGTGAAAGGAAAGTTAATCTGCTAGTCAAATCGGTAGTAAAGAAGGCAAACTCAATGCTAACATTTATTTCATGAGGGCTTGTATACAAAAACAGGGATGTAATGCTGAGGCTCTATAACGCACTGGTAAGGCTGCTTTTGGAATATTGTGAGCATTGTGGGCACCATGTCAAGAGTCAAGACAGTTTTATTGTCATTTGTCCCAGATAGGACAATGAAATTCTTGCTTGCTGCAGCACAACAGAACATGTAAACATAATACAGAACCGGAAATAAAAGTTTAGTGTGTCTATATACCATAGACCATATATAAACACAATAAATAAACAGATAAAGTGCAATAGTAATATTAGACTGTTATTGTTCAGAGCTTGTTTGATGTAGTGTTTCAGTTCAAGTGAACTGGTTAATAGTTAATAGTCTGATGGCTGTAGGGAAGAACCCGGTCCTGAACCTGGATGTTTCAGATTTCAAGCTCCTGTACCTTCTTCCTGATGGCAATGGAGAGTTGAGTGTGTGGCCAGGATGGACAAAGGACAAAGGACATTTATTATCACATACAAATGTGGTGTAGTGAAATTTGACTTGCCATTGCAGCACACAAATAAAGACAACACACAACATTAAGAATTCAACAGCAAATGATCCCAGGAATGAGTGAGTTAACCTATGATGAGCATTTGTCGGCACTGGGCCTGTACTCGCTGGAGTTTAGAAGAATGAGGGGGGACCTCATTGAAACATACAGAATTGTGAAAGGCCTAGATAGTGGATGTGGAGAGGATGTTTCCACTAGTGGGAGACTCTAAGACTAGAGGTCATAGCCTCAGAATTAAAGGACGTTATTTTAGGAAGGAGATGAGGAGAAATTTCTTTAGTCCGAGGGTGGTGAAGCTGTGGAATTCATTGCCACAGAAGGCTGTGGAGGCCGTCAATGGATATTTTTAAGGCAGAGATAGATTGATTCTTGATTAGTGCGGGTAACTGGGAGAAGGCAGGAGAATGGGGTTAGGAGGGAGAGATAGATCAGCCATGATTGAATGGCGGGGTAGAATGGGCCGAATGGCCTAATTCTACTATTCCTTATGACCTTATGAGAATGTGTACATCTCACTTGAGAATTAAATAAAATAATAACTTCCTCACTTGCCACAATTTCTCTTCCACTTTCCAAGCCTAGTCCCCTTTTCCATCGTTTCTCTGACAAGTCCCTTCCCAACCCCACCATGTGCTACATTGCAATTTACCTGCTGCACTACAGAGAGCTAAAATCTATGTACTTACTATTTTCTGGAGGAAAATCCAAAGTTTCTTCATGCATTTCGATGTTTTTTAAACGGGTATCTGCTTCCTTCCTGTTCAATAACATTCGCTAAAGTTTCAAATTAAATTCTTCAGGGGAAACAGTCTGCAACAATAATCAGATTTTTTTTTAATTGTCTTAATGTCAAATACTGTTTGGCCCTTCTGAGATCATTTTCTTAGAAATGAAGCAATTGTTTGCAGTCAGTAGCTGAGTTGCCGTTTTTCCTTTCCAGAGGACCCAAATACCAAAGGCTCTGAAGAGGGTGACACATGCCCTTTAAGGGTTAATAGACAACATTCGAGCAAATGCAAAAGGGTCTGCAATAATTCACCCAGTTCAGGTATTAATCACTATTTTTGTACTCCATTTCTCCCAACTTAAATTCATATTAATATCAATTCATAAAAAGCCGCACAGTGGCACAGCTGGTAGAGTTGCTGCCTCACAGCGCCAGAGACCCAGGTTCGATCCTGACGTAAGGTGGTGTCCATGTGGAGTTTCCACATTCTCCATGTGACTGCGTGGATTTCCTCTGGGTGCTCTGGTTTCCTCCCACATCCCAAAGCCATGCGGGTTTGTAGGTGAATTGGCCTCTGTAAATTGCCCCTTGTTTGTAGGGAGTGGATGAGAAAGTGGGATTACACAGAACTAGTGTGATCGGGCGATTGATGGTCGGCGCGGTTTCAGTGGGCCGAAGGGCCTGTTTCCATGCTGTACCTTTCAATCAAGCAATGATATCAAAATCAATGTTATAAATATGTATCTCAGGCACTGTGGACTGACGTTAGCGATTTAGAGTCTAAAATATTTAATGAACTGAGCAGATGAAATTAGAAGAACCTAATTCTCTTAGCGAAGGCTATACTTTAGATTGATTTCAGCAAGGTTTTTGCCTATCACTATTCCTCATAGTGTTCATTTTATTTGTGTAAAGAAGACTTTGCAGATCCATGTTGTCTGTGAGTCTTCCTCAGACCAACGCTAACTATGAAATAGCTGGAAGACCTAAGGCAATGTGGTGTAATTATCATGCACTGCCAATTTCTCAAATCATCTCCCCAGTTCTGCATCTATGTAAAAATACCCCTTCTCTGTGTACAAAAGGTAGAAAAAAAACTAAGACTTTAAATCTATTTTCAGAACAACTTGCAAATGATTCTGAGATGACGGAGAGGGAAAGCAGAAGAGAGAGTTTAATTGAAAAGGTATGAAAACTGATAAGAATTTATGAGGTGAAATGCACACTTCTTTGAATGTCGTTGTTATTCCACAGACCACTTTTTTTTCACAATGGAGGCATTGCAAATTGATTGTGCAATTCATCATTAACCAACATGGAATCCCTGCAAGTGGCTGCCTCCACACAAAGAGCTGGACCACTGAAAGGCTTCCATCGTTCAATAGTTCGCCTATGGTCTGGCGTTCAGTGCTATTTTTCTTTTCTTTTTTAAATGCACAAAGTGCTGGAGTAATGCACCATCTCAGGAGGACATGGATAGGTGATGTTTCGGGTCTCTACCCTTCTTCAGACCCTTCTCCAATCTGAAGAAAAGTCCCAACTCAAAATGTCATCAATCCATGTTCTCCAGAGATGCTGCCTGACGCACTGAGTTTACCATAAAACCAGCATCTGCAGTTCCTTGTTTCTACATTCTGCTGTTTTTCATCTGTTTTTTTTAAAGTAGATGCACGAGAAGTTATTTTGGCCTTGATCTACGGGCTGCAATCTTGCCTGCATTTGCTTGGGCCATGGTAAAAGTAGCGATGTATTTCTTAGCTGGAATTTTAAATATCTGGATGGTAAATGCAGTAAAGCTTTCAAAGGTGAGGCTCACTTTTGGTGTTCACCAAAGCCTGATAACATCTCTGGGGTCACTGGAAAGGCAAAAGAATATATCAGTTTTTCAGCATCGAACAACTCCCAACAACTTTGTTAAAAAACAGGTACATAGATAGGAAAGTTTTGGAGGGATATGGAGCAATCACGGGCAGGTGGAACTAGCATAGATGGGGCATTTTGGTCAGCATGGGCGTGTTGGACCGATGTTTCTGGGACACTCTAAGTTTTAAACTCCAATTCTAGCCGGCAACCTTAAATATTTGCTATTTCATTTCAGAAATGTTGGTGCATTGTTGAATTATCTGTTTTGAATCTTAAGTGACAATATTTATCCTACTTGTACCTTTTAATCCAATTTTCAAAATGTAATTATTTGAAGAACAAAGCATTTCTTTAATGTCATTAGATTAAAGATTACAGTCTAAGGATTGATATAGAACAGATCGAGAAACTGCAGCTCCGATCACTCACGGAATGGTGCTATGCTGAGCAACATGATCCATTAGTGCTGATGCAGGTAACTTAAATATTATTTCCAGTAAACATGAGGATTGCTTTCACATTACATTTATGATTATATTCTACCTCATTTCAAAAGTGCAGGTGCCCAGAGACAAAGAGATGAGAATTGGAGTGAGTTTAGTTCATTGCCAATCGTAGTGAGGTACAGTGAAAAGTTTTTGATGTGAGCTAACTAGTCAGCAAAAAGACAGTACATGATTACAATCGAGCCATCCACAGTGTACAGATACAGGATAAAGGGAATACAGTTAATTGCAAGAAAAAGCCAGTAAGTCACCTAAAACATACTCCAAGGGTCTCCAATTAGGTTGACAGTAGCTTAGAACCCCTCTCTAGTCTGAACCATCCTAACCAACTGATAGGATGGTTCAGTTGCCTGATAATAGCTGGGAAGAAACTGTCCTTGAACCTGGACGTGTGCATTTTCACACTTCTGTACCTTTACCAAGGTATACTCCACAGGGATGAAGATTTAAATGACAGGCAACAAGGGATTGCACTATGAACTGAAAGTAGGTGCTCCACAAAGCAATCACCCAGTCTGTGTTTGGTTTCTCCAGTGCGGAGGAGATTGCTTCATGAGCACCACATACAGTGCAGATTGGAAGCAGCGCAGGTGAGTCACTGTTTGACATGCAACAACTGTAAAAGGACAGGTATTACATCTCCTGCACTTGCAGGGAAAGGTGAGGAGGGGATTGACTGGTGGAATTGGAAGGACTAGGGAGTCCTGAAGTGAACAATGTAATTGGAGTGCAGGAAAGGAACTCTGGTGCTGGAATATTTTTGAAAATGATGGAAATAGTGAAATAGGATATTCCCTAGGACATTGAGGGAAGTTAGTGTAGAAATAGCAGGAGCTATGACAGAGTCATTAGAAACGGGAATAGTGCGGAGGATTGGCGTAATGTTGTTCCATTGTTTAAAAAGGGTTCAAAGAATGCAATTATAGACCTATTAGTTTAACGTCAGTGGTGGGCAAATTAATGGAAAGGATACTTAGAGATAACATATATAAGCATCTGGATAAACAGGGTCTGATCAGGAACAGTCAACATGGATTTGTGCCTGGAAGGTCATGTTTGACAAACCTTCTTGAATTTTTTTGAAGCGGTAACTAGGGAAAATTGATGAGGGTAAAGCAGTGGATGTTGTCTATATGGATTTCAGTAAGGCCTTTGACAAGGTTCCCCATGGAAGGTTGGTTAAGAAGGTTCAATCTTTGGTGTTAATGGCGGAGTAGCAAGATGGATTCAACAGTGGCTGAATGGGAGATGTCAGAGAGTAATGGTGGATGGCTGTTTGTCAGGTTGGAAGCCGGTGACCAGTGGGGTGCCTCAGGGATCTGTGTTGGGTCCACTGTTGTTTGTCATGTACATCAATGATCTGGATGATGGGTTGGAAAATTGGATAAGTAAGTATGCAGATGATACTAAGATAGGTGGTATTGTGGATAATGAAGTAGATTTCAAAGTCTACAGAGAGATTTGGGCCATTTGGAAAAGTGGGCTGAAAGATGGCAGATGGAGTTTAATGCTGTTAAGTGTGGCAGGACAAATCAAAATAGAACGTACATGGTAAATGGTAGGGAATTGAGGAATGCTGTGGAACAGAGGGATCTAGGAATAACTGTGCATAGTTCCCTGAAGGTGGAATCGCATGTAGATAGGGTGGTAAAGAAAGCCTTTGGTGTGCTGGCCTTTATAAATCAGAGCATTGTATAGGAGTAGGGAAATAATGTTAAAATTGTACAAGGCATTGGTAAGACCAATCTGGAGTATGATGTACAATTTTGGTCGCCTAGTTATAGGAAGGATGTCAACAAAA
This sequence comes from Okamejei kenojei, assembly GCA_035221665.1. NCBI lineage: Eukaryota > Metazoa > Chordata > Chondrichthyes > Rajiformes > Rajidae > Okamejei > Okamejei kenojei. Next base: position 3,581,878 of record CM069142.1, read on the forward strand.
TAGAGAGAGTACAGAGGAGATTTACTAGAATGTTGCCAGGGTTCCAGCAACTATGTTACAGAGAAAGGTTGAACAAGTTAGGTCTTTATTCTTTGGAGCGCAGAAGTTAAGGGGGGACTTGATTGAGGGTCTTTAAAATGATGAAAGGATAGACAGTGTTGACGTGGATACGTTTTTCCCATTGAGGGTAGGGAAGTTTCAAACAAGAGGGCATGACATGAGAATTAAGGGACATTTCGGGGTAACGTGAGGGGGAACTTCTTACTCAAGAGGGTGGTGGCTGTGTGGAATCAGCTTCCAGTGGTGGAGGCAGGATCGATTTTAACATTTAAGAGTTGGAATGGTTGAGTGCAGGTAGATGGGACTAGGGGGAAAACAAATGGTCGCAACGGACTGAAGGGCCGAGAGGGCCTGTTTCCGTGCTGTAATTGTTATATGGTTAGGAACTGTTGAATGCAGAGGACAGTAAAGGAGAAAGTGAAGACTGGGGGAAACATTGTTCTGGCTGAGTAGAACAGGAACACTGCTATGGGAATGTGGCATAGCAGTGCAGCTGGTAGAGCTGCTGCCTCATGGTGCCAGAGACCAAAGTTTAATCCTGACCACGCTCTCTCTGTGTGGAGTTTGCACCTTCTCCCTGTGACCGTGTGGGTTCCCTCCGTGTGCTCCAGTTTCCTCCAACATCCAAAGGCATGCGCGACTGTAGATTAATTGACCTCTATAAATTACTCCTCGTGTTCAGGGAGTGGATGAGAAAGCGGAATAACATAGAGCTAGTGTGATGGTCAGTGTGGACTCAGTGGGCCGAAGGGCCTGTTTCCATGCTGTATCTCTAAAATAAAATAAACAAAACTTAACATTAATATTGCAACATAAAAATACATACCATGAAAAGTTTTAAAATCTTATATAAGTTAAAGGCTTTAAAATGATTCATAATAAGTAATAATGATGTCTTTTTGCCTTTTTGCCTTTGGTGCTTCTATTGTAAATTCATGTTATATGGCTATTTGGGGGACTCCTGACAATGGGTGCAGTCTATACAGAGTTTCTGTTTAGTTTATTGTCACGTGTACCAGGCTACAGTGAAAAACTTTAGTTGCGTGCAAACCAATCAGCGGAAAGGCAATAGGTGATTATAATCAAGCTGTCCACAGTGTAGATACATGAAAAGGGAATATCGTTTAGTGCAAGATGAAGTCCGATGAAAGATAGTCCGAGAGTCACTAATGAGGTAGATAGTAGTTCAGGACTGCTCTCCAGTTGTAGTAGGGTTATTCAGTTGCCTGATAACAGCTGGGAAGAAACTGTCCCTGAATCTGGTGGTGTGCGTTTTCACACTTCTATATCTTTAGCCCGATGGGAGAGGGGAGAAGAGGGAGTGGCCAGGATACGACTCGTCCTTGATTATGCTGCTGGCCTTGCTGAGGCAGCGTGAGGTAGAAATCGAGTTCAGGTGCCTGATAACGGCCCACAATGGTGATGTCGTCTGCGAGTTTGTAAATTGTGTTCGATTTGTCCATGGCTGCACAGTGGTGGGTGTATAAGGAGTAAAGAAGGGGGCTGAGAACGCATCCTTGCGGAGCCCCCGTGTTGAGGATTAATGTGGAGGATGATTTGTCCCCTATCTTCACAGATTGGGGTCTGTTGGTCAGGAAGTTGAGGATCCAGTTGCAGAGATGATTGCTGACACCAAGTCCCGTGAGTTTGGTGATGAGCTTGGATGGTTTCTCTGTTCTCCCTGTTTTTCATGGGGTTTTTCTGGGTGCTCCAGTTTCCTCCCACATTCCAAAGACGTGCAGGTTTGTAGGTGAATTGGCTTCGGTAAAAGCAACAAAATTGTCCCTAGTATGTAGGTTAGTGTACAGGGTGATCGTCGGTGGACTCATGTATCTGTTTCCGTGCTGTATCACTCAAAGTCTAAAAGTGCACATTTGAATAAGGACTGTTAGTATAAACAAATATCATGCCAGGCATCATTTATATAAAATATCACATCCCTTTGTTTCTGCTTTTATCAATATAAGCATTGCAGCATGTATATTTTTAGGTTCTTCAGGAAGCGGTGCCATTTTATAGATGTCTGGATACGTACCAGCACAGGCAGGACAACTCCATACTATTGGTCTTACATAATCCCATGAACAAGCATCATCAATGTATACAGTCTTGGGAGGCAGCCCTGCACTCTAATGTCGGGTTCAGGTGTGTATTCCTGCTGACCTAATTTTCTGAAGGTAGGAAGAGTAGCTCAAGCATTTTTTTCCAGATCAGAAATGTATCAAACAGAAGTTTTGGATTGAATCATGCTTCTTATGAATTATACGTGTTTTGGGTCTATGTTTGGACAAGCTTGAATAGTTTCAAAGGTCTTTTATTGTCATTGTGCCAATTAAGGTACAGTGAAACTCAAATAGTGATGCATTTACAGATGTGTACATTTTCAAATCAGGATGACTAGCATCTTGACCTGAAACATCATTTATCCATGTCCCCCCCAGAGATGCTGCCTGACCCACTGAATTACTCTAGCACTCTGACCATTTGTGTATTAACCAGCATCTGTTGGTCCTTGTTTCTACTGATTATCTTCTGCTGATTGTATCTATGCTATCAACAAACCTTATCGGTTTGTGAAGTTATGTGCCAACCAATCCTGCTGTTTCATTGCAAGTGTGGCTCGTAGGACTCTCACAGAATCATACATTACAGAAGCAGGCCCTTCAGCCCAGCTGACCCTGTCTACACCAGTCCCATCTATCTAATAATAATAATAATAAATACTTTATTAATCCCCTTTTCAGGGGAAATTCAGATGTCCTTGCTAATAAAAAAAACAACATAAACATTAAAGAACAAATTTAACATTAAAACATAAAAAACATCCCCCCACAATGGTTCCTACTGTGGGGAAAGGCACAAAGTCCAGTCCCCATCCTCTTGTCCACCCATGGTCGGGCCTATTGGGGTCTCCACAGTCGCCGCTATGGCGACCCGATGTTTCAGTCCATCTTGCCGGGTGATGGTGCTCCGGCGTCAGTGGCTTGGGATGTCTGGAACGGCCGCTTCCTTACCGGAGACCGTGGCTTCCAAGCCAACAGGCCGCGCTGGATGGAGCTCCACCACTGGTGAACTCGGCGAGAGATCCAAGGCTCCCGATGTTAAAGTCAGCGTGGCTGGCCGCTCCACAGACCCACAGCTCCGCGATGCTCCATCTAATCTATTCATTCTGAATGCAAACCCAACATTCCAGTGGTGACTTGATACGTTTGATGTTCACGTGAATGTTCATCCAGTGTTTTAGAATATACATAGCCCAGTATTTGAGGTTAAGCTTTATGTTTATAATTGTCACCTGTACCAAAGTACAGTGAAAAGCTTTGTTTCCATGCTATCCATTCCGATCCGATATACTCTACATCGATGCAAACAGTTCATACTCAATCACAATAGATACAGGCAAGAAGAATAAACAGAGTGTACAATATGGTTCTTAGCATTGTAGCGCATCAGTTCCATCGACAGAGTCCAATCTCCACGGAGAGTAGATGGGAATGAGGCAGGACCTTAGCTTATGGATTGTTCAGAAGACGGATAACAGAGGGGAAGAAGCTGTTCCTCAGTCTGATGGTGCACGCTTTCAAGCTTCTGGATCTTCTGCTGGACAGGAGCAGGGAGAAGAAGGAATGACCGGGATGGAACAGATCAATGGTGACTTACAAAAACTATTCAAAACTGCTTCACATAATTCTCCCAGCATGACACTGCACAGCGACAAACCTTTCCTTGATTGTAATCTGTAATTTGGGGAGGGAACAACATCGAGGACAAAACAAGGTAGTGGTGGAGGCGATATGAAGGTGGCATGTAAAATACTTTTAGAGAGTTCCAAGGATATGCAGGGAATGGAGAGGTGAGGGGTGCAGATAGATGATATTATTTTAACTTGGCATCATTTTCAGCACGGACATTGTGGAGCGAAGGGCCTGTTCCCGTGCTGTACTGCTCTAGAAACATAGAAACATAGAAAATAGGTGCAGGAGGAGGCCATTCATTGTGATCATGGCTGAACGTCCGCTATCAATAACCCATGCCTGCCTTCTCCCCATATGCCTTGACTCCACTAGCCCCTAGAGCTCTATCCAACTCTCACTTAAATCCATTCAGTGATTTAGCCTCCACTGCCCTCTGTGGCAAGGAATTCCCTAAATTCACAACTCTCTGGGTGCTCTGTGAGCTATGTAAGATATGAATCCCCTACATAAGTTATTGGACTTGCCTGACCTTTCTTAATGACTATGTTCTAATGTTTGAATTGCATGACTATACCATAGACAATATTGAAATTATTATTATTTTATCTTTGAGATGTGTATCTAAGATGAGAATGATCAGGAACATCAAGTAGCTTAAATGAAGATGTTCTAAAATTCATAATAGGATGTGATTTTCATTTTATTGTATTTGATTTCATCCCCTCAGAAATTATGTGGAACATGTTGCTCATTTGATCACAGACTGGGTGGAAGAAGAGGAAGTCAAGTACCAGGAGGAGTTGGCAGCCAAAGAAGCTCTACTGGAAGCTCAGAAATTACTGCCGCCTCCACCTGAAGTACCTGCAGAACCTGTCACCACTGCTGAGAAATTAAAGAAGGGCAAAGCTGGCTCAGGAGGTAAATCTCAAGGTACACAACATCATCTGCTCAAATGACCATTTCACTCTAAATCTATTTAAAGAAGCGTATTCGGAGAAAAGGAAGAATTTGGTAGACATAAATTGCTGAATAATTCAGCGGGTCAGGCAGTATCTCTACAGAAAAAGGATGGGTAACATTTCTGAAGAAGGGACCCAACCCAAATCTTCACCTTTCCTAATCTGATACCATTCAGATAATCAAAGGTAGACACAAAATGCTGGAGTAACTCAGCAGGACAGGCAGTCCAGGCTTCTTCAGTCTGATGAAGGGTCTCGACCCGAAATGTTACAATTCCTTCTCTCCAGAGATGTTGCCTGACCCGCTGAGTTACTCCAATACGTTGTGTTTATTCTTGGTATAAATCAGCATCCGGGGGGGGGGGGAGCCAATTTTTTGGCTAGACATGTTTCAGTGTCTCCGGCTTTGGACAAGGCGGTGCTGTGCTCTGAGAAACCTGGTCGTGGGTGTTGGATGCAGACAGGGAGCGGGGGCAGATGCAGACAGGGAGCTGGGGCTAGCGAGTGGTTGCCGGGCTGGCGAGCCTCTCGCTGCAGCTCCGGCCACGGAGCAGCCTCAGTGCAAGACTCCCGGGCCGTCAGGGGCGTCTGAAGCGTTGTGCCACTGCCGTGAGAGTCTCTTCGCCGAATTAGTCCTGGTGACTAGCATGGACCAGGCTGCGGCTCGGTGCATCCTGGAGGACAACCAGTGGCTGCTGGAAGTAGGTACCAAGCACTGGGTAGAAGCGGTGGAAGATAGGGGGTGGTTGGAGAAAGCATCCTGCTTGCCTGCTAGATTTTCACTTACTGTAACTGCAGGAAAAATGTTCCCGATGTTGGGGGAGTTCAGAACCAGGGGTCACACAGTTTAAGAATAAGGGGTAGGCCATTTAGGACTGAGATGAGGACAAACTTTCTTCACTCAGAGAGTTGTGAATCTGTGGAATTTTCTGCCACAGAAGGCAGTGGAGGCCAATTCACTGGATGTTTTCAAGAGAGAGTTACATTTAGCTCTTGGGGCTAGTGCAATCAAGGGATATGGGGAAAAAAGAGGAAAGAGGTACTGATTTTAGATGAACAGCCATGATCATATTGAATGGCAGTGCTAGTTTGACGGGCCAAATGGCCTATTCCTGCACCTATTTTCTATGTTTCTATGCTTGAGTATATGGCAATAAAACTCGACCACTTGATTTTGAAGCATTCATGCATGGTGGAGGTATAATGTAGTCATAAAGTGATACAATGTGAAAACAGGCCCTTCCCCCCAACTTGCCCACACCCGCCAACATGACCCAGCGTCACTACCTGGTTTTGGTCCATATCCCTCCAAACCTGTCCTATTCATGTATCAGTCTAACTGTTTCTTAAATGTTGGGATAGTCCCTGCCTAAACTACCTCCTCTGGCAGCTTGTTCCATACACCTGCTACCCTTTGTGTGGAAAAAGTTACCCCTCAGATTCCTATGAAATCTTTTCCCCTTTACCTTAAATCTGTCCTCTGGTCCTTGATTCACCTACTCTGGGCAAGAGACTCTGTTTTGAAACGTATATTTCTAATGCATGTTAAATTTCTCGAAAGTCTTACTTTAAAAAAAGTTACTTTTCCACAAACATACACCCTCTTTATTAATGTCATGGTTTGATTATTCTAAATTCAAATCAAAATGAAATATACGTCAAAAGGAATAGATAGAATAGAATAGAATGCCTTTTATTGTCATTCAAACAGCTTGGTCTGAACAAAATTTCATTCCTACAGTCATAACATTACAAAAAAAACCAAGACCCACACTTAACTCACTTTACACAAACATCCATCACAGTGAATCTCCAACACCTCCTCACTGTGATGGAAGGCAAAAGTCTTATCTCTTCCCTTGTTATTCTCCCGCGGTCCAGCAGTCCAACTGCAGCATCGACGCGAACTGGGGCTCCCGATGTTAAAGCCCCCGGCGTGCGTGCGATGGTATGTCACGCGGCCGTTAAGCCGCGCGGGGCGATGTTAGACCCCGCTCCGAGTCATTTCACCCTGAGATTCCGGCGGGAGAAGTTGCCGTTGCGGGGGCTCCGAAAAGCGGTCTCCCACCAGGGATCTACAAGCTCCCGATGTTACTGCATACTTTCAAACTACCCTGATTTTTTTTTTTCTCTGAGCAAAACATAATTTGTATGACTTTACAAAATCAGGAAATGTTATGATTATTTCTTGTCCCTTTTCCCAACTAAAAAAAAATAAGCTCTTGAAATTATAACACATTTCAAAGGTTTTTTGTCAAATTTTCCGTACCGTGGAAGGCACTGGCATCGATCGGGGGGGGGGGGGGGGGGGGGGGGGGGGGGGGGGATGGGGGATATAGGGGATATATCACCCCATTTTTTGAGGTGGGGGATGGTCTGTATTATTATGCCCCAGTTTTTGGAGGTCAAGCAATAACAAAAATAATAATCACGTACTCCTATCTCTCATGTACATTATCTTAAAAATAGTTCAAACAAAAAACATTGACCTCATACTTCTACAATGCACTAAAACATATTTTAATACATCAAATTTCATAAAGCCCCTACCCCCCTCCCACACCCTCCCCTCACTCGGTCACTCCACTCCCTCGCCGGGTACCCCCAAGGCCAGTGATCAGTGATCGCTCAGCCCCCCCCCCCCACTTTCAAAAACGCTCTCCGCGGCCCCTGCTTCTTTTCTACAGGAGGAATGTGGTGTTTGCAGAAAATATTACTTTGCAGTTATTTTATTCTGCTGATAAATTTGTATTGCCCACATAAAGTCCGAGATTTAATAACATTTTGAAGGCAGTTAGGATCAGAACGATGGGTGCCTGGAAGACACTGCTTACTTAGCTTAGTGCGGTTTATGGTAGACATAAATGCTGGAGAAACTCAGCGGGTGAGGCAGCTTCTATGGAGCGAAGGAAATAGGCGACGTTTCAGATCGAGACCCTTCCTCAGCAGTTTAGTTTATTGCCACAGAGGTAATTTTGTTGTGTGCTATCCAGCTAGCGGGTGGTGATGAAGGCAGACACGATAGTGGTGCTTAGGATTTAGATAGGCACATGGATATGTAGGAAATGGAGAGATATGGATTATGTGCAGGAAGGAGATTAGTTTAACTTGCCATCACGTGTGGCACGACAATTGTGGGCCCATGTGGGCTGTGATTTACTGGTTTCTGATGTGTGTGATTCCACAAACTGCCGGTTACCAAACACCTCCCAATTGGACCTTGTATCTGTATGGAAACATGCACTATTTCAATGATAAGGTGTTCGTTCTCACAATACTCACAGAAGTAAGCACTCACTGTGGTCCAGAACCAGGGGTCACAGTCTTAGAATAAAGATGAAGCCATTTAAGACTGAGGTGAGAAAAACCTTTTTCACCCAGAGAGTTGTGAATTTGTGGAATTCCCTGCCACAGAGGGCAGTGGAGGCCAAATCACTGGATTTAAGAGAGAGTTAGTAAGAGCTCTAGGGGCTAGTGGAATCAAGGGATATGGGGAGAAGGCAGGCACAGGTTATTGATTGGGGACGATCAGCCATGATCACAATGGATGGCGGTGCTGGCTCAAAGGGCCGAATGTCCTCCTCCTGCACCTATTTTCTATGTTTCAATGTTTCCCTATAGGGTGTTGTGGGCCATGTAGTCATTGAATTGAATAAATTTCATTAGCCATGTATGTATATATACAATGAATTTGTTTTGGTGCTTTGCTCGCAAGGAACAACACAACATACAGTAGACAATTAAAAATAAAACATTGTAATTTAAATGTGAAGAATTAAGTTAAATACCAGAGCAAAAGGAGACTACAGACTTTTGGCTGTTGAGTAGAGCCACCGCTCGTGTGAAGAAGCTGTTTTTATGTCTGGCGGTGACGGCTTTGACAGTCCGGAGTTGCCTTCCAGAGGGAAGTGCCTCAAAGAGTTTGTGGCCAGGGTGAGAGGGGTCAGAGATGATCTTACCCGCTCACTTCCTGGCCCTTGCAGTGTACAGTTCGTTGATGGGGGGAAGGTTGCAGCCAATAACCTTCTCAGCTGATCGAACGATGCGTGCTTGGTAGCTGAGCCAAACCGGACTATGATGGAGAAGGTGAGGACAGACTCTATGATAGCAGTGTAAAACTGGACCATCATTGCATGTGTCAGATTGTGTTTTCTCAGCTGCCGCAGGAAATACATCCTCTGTTGTGCCATTTTGACTGTGGAGTCGATGGTGGCCTCCCATTTAAGGTCCCTGGAGATGATGGTTCCATGGAACTTAATGACTCTACAGATGTGACTGTGGTGTTGTTGATGGCGAGTGGGGGGAGGGGAGAGGGAGCTCGCCTGAAGTCCATTATTAATTCCTATCAGTGATCAAGCAAATCAAGTCATAGAAGTGCTACTGCAGTAAACAGTGGAGAGTACACGGTTTGGAACCAAAGATAAAGCTTCAGAGAGAGCAGATCAGGGCTAAACGAGGTACCGCACGAGTTAACACCTGTTGCAGAAATTTAGAGCAAGTTAATATCAATATCAGTTTTATTCGTCATTAAGTGCAAGTGAAATAAATTTGCCAGCAGCGGTACAATGAAAAAGAACACACAAAAACACAATAAAAATTTTTAACACAAACATCCACCACAGCATTCATCACTGTGGTGGAAGGCACAAAATTTGGCCAGACCTCCTCCATTTTCCCCCGTGGTCGGGACCTCAACCCTCAGCAGCCGCAGCTGCGGGTATCCAGAAGTTCAGACAAGCAAAGTCCAGATAAAGTCCAGGTAAGTCCTGAATCGGTGCTTCCCCACCGGAGACCGCGGCTTCAGGTTGGTGTAGGCCGCAGGCCGGCGGTCGAAGATTTAAAGTCCCCGTTGTGCCGCGGTCAGAGGCACCGCAGACCGCAGGGCCGGCGGTCAGAGCTCCTCTCCAGCGATCCCCGGTGAGGGACCCCGCTCCTGATGGTAAGTCCCCGCCGCGCCCGCGGTACAAGTAGGCCGTGGGCCGGTGGTCGGAGCTTCTTCTCCTCCCGGGTCCCCAACGAGGGATCCCAGGCAGTAGAGGCCGTGCCAGCTGGAGCTCCGCAAACCGCGTCTTCAGGCTGCCGCGGGCCAGGGAACGGAGCGCTCCCCTCCAGAGACCCCCGGCGAGGGCTCGCCCGCTCCACGAGGAGAGTCCGCACTGCGCCCGTCGCTGAAGCCCCGGGCGCTTCTCCGGGAAAGGCCGCTCTGATCCTCAATGTTTAGGCCACGGGGGAGGTGACATGGAAAAAGTCGCCTCTCCGTGGAGGTGGCGACCAATACGGTTTCCCCCTTACCCCCACACAAGACACACAGAGAGACACGAAAAACACACATTAGGACACACTAAAAACATTTTAAAAGTTGAAAAAACTAACATGCTGCTGGTAGGGCTGTCAGCTTGCAGCGCCCCCACCAACAAGTAGCTCCACTGCAGAAAATGACTACAAATTTAGGGAAAATGGTTAGGATACACCTTCATACCAATTTTATATTCCCAAGTGGGACCCGTTGGGTCCCGTCCCCTCAACACGTGGTTGCGGGTGGGGGATGGGGGGGTGGCCTGTGGCATCACACACACACTAAGGTGGGGGGAGAGAGGAAGGGGGAGAGGGGGGAGAGGGAGAGAGCGAGGGAGAGGGAGAGGGGAGAGGGAGGGGGAGAGGGGAGAGAGGTAGGGGGGAGAGAGAGGTGGGGGGGGAGAGAGAGAGGGGGGGGAGGGTGTGAGAGAGAGAGAGGGGGGATGGAGAAGGGGGAGAGAGAATGGGGGTGAGAGAGGGGGGGAGAAAGTGGGGGAGAGGGGTGAGGGCGGGGGGAGAGAGAGGTGGTAGAGAGAGAGAGAGAGGGGGGGGGGAGTGGGAGAGAGGGGGGGGGGAAGAGAGGGAGGATGGGAGAGAGAGGGGGAGGCAAATGTTCCTGTTCAAGCTTTGTTTTTTCGAGTAGATGTGACACACACACACACACACACACACACACACACACACACACACACACACACACACACACACTCACACACTCTCTCTTATAGTTATTAGGATTTGTAATATCCGAGATGCAAAAATTATTAATGTTTCTATATTCATTGTGAGACAGAGGAATTGGATATCATGATGACAGCCTGACTATTTCCAGACAGGACATGGAAATCACTGAACCACAATAAGCGGGACTTTAGACTTTAGAGATACAGTGTGGAAAAAGGTTCTTCAGCCCACCAAGTCCGTGCCAACCAGTGATAGCACTATTCTACACACTAGGGACAGTTTGCAGAAGGCAATTATCTTACAAACCTGTACGTCTTTGGACTGTGGGAAGAAACTGGAACACCCGAAGAAAACCCACACGGTCACAGGGAAAAGGTACAAACCCGGTACAGACAGCACCTACTAGCCAGGGTCCAACCCAGGTTTCTGGCCCTGTAAGGCAGCAGCTCTACCACTGCACCACAATGTCGTCCACTTGTAGGCATGCCTGGCAGATGATTCACTCCATCTCCACTGTGTTTTAAATTGTCACGCAGCACTCAGATGTGGGAGACATTAACAACGGCAAGTAAATAAAAGATGCCAGCCCTCATTTGAAAACATTCAGTGAGTTTTTCCAGCGCTAAGGCCGAAGGATGTTCTGTCAGTCAAAAATACATCCACCTAGTCATCCATTCACTTTCTTTTATTTGTTTAATAATGCTTGCAAGTACACTTCCCATGTACTCCATTAGTGATGAAGGACCTAGGAACATCCTAAGCATCTGATTGGATGCATCGTGATCTTTTTTCTAATCATAGGTCACAGATAATGATATAATAATGTTCTTCTTTCAAGCAAATGCTTTAAGATCTCAGCCTAAGCCAGAACCAGTTGTTGAAGAAGAAGATAAAGAAAAAAGTAATGAATCTTTCATTCGTGAAGGATCACTTAAAGTGAGTATTTCACATTTGTGTTCGCAAAAGCATCACTTGTTTAAAACTTTATTTTCCCATATAAATATTGTATTCATTTAATGATTTCAATTTTGTGTAGAAGCAGTACTTTTATCTGTTACATCATCAGAATACACGTGAGAATGGAGTGTGAGAGTTGGTGGACTTGGAATAGCCACCCATCCATTTTCTTCCGCAGATGCTGTCTGACCCACTGAGTTCCTCCGGCAGTTTCTTTTTTTGTTCAAGGTTCCAGCATCTCGTGTGTCTCTTGATGATTTTTATGGTTCAGGTGAGATTAGGGGCAGCAGTGTCCATTAAGCAGGTAAAGTGGTAGACTCAGATAGAACAAGAACAGGAAATGTTTTGCGTAATGTATAAAATATCAGGCAGAGTTTGGATCTGAGAAGTGGCCCATAGCAACACCTTTTATTAAGTCTTTCAAGTTTTTAACAAGTTTCAATGAAATCACCTCTCAATCTACTCACTTAAATAAGTACAGACCTGACATACTCAATCATTCCTGAAAATACTATCCCTTCATCCCAGGATTAAACCCAGTGAACCTACTTCAATCTAAGAATACATCTTAAATAAAGAAACCAAAAACAGTATGTAGTATTCAGTGTTAGGGCTCATCATAGTTGTGTTTTACATATGTGCTTGACGTACTCTTCTGTTCTTCAATCAACCAGTCAACAAGGGCTGGTTGGGCATTTTAATGCAGATAATTTATATGTTCCTGACGGATTTACAACTTCCTTGTTTCCTAGGCTTGGAAGAAAGACCAGGAAAAAATAAAAGAGGAGGAGCAGAAAAAAGAAAGAAAACCCAAGAAGGAAAGGCCGGAGAGCAAGAAGAAGGAAGCCAGGGAATCAGCCAAGAAGGAATCAGCAGCCTCCAAATCGACTAAATCAACAGGAAGATTATCAAAACTGGAAGCTAAAGCCACTGACGAACCAGAATCAGAACAAACTGCAGGGGCACCTGAGAGAGCCCCTGAAGTTGAGCCAGTAGAACAATTCTATAAGGTTTGGTATATTAACATATTTGAGAATCTTGACATCTAAACTTGAAAGTAATTGGCAAGGTTTAAAGGAGATGTGCGGTGCGCATATTTTTAACACAGAAAGTAGTGGGTGCCTGGAATGCGCTGCCAGGGATGGTGGTGGAGGCACATGCCATACAGTGGCATTTAAGAGGCTTTTAGGTAACGCATGAATATGCAGGGGTTGGAAGGATTTTGATCAGGTGCAGGCTGAAGAGATTAGTTTATCTTGGCATCATGTTCAGTACAGACATTGTGGGCTGAAGGGCCTGTTCCTGTACTGTACTGTTCAATGTTCTTTAAGATTGGCAATAATTAGCAAAAGTTGAAAGGTGAAGTCGCAACATCAGTCCTGGGATTGTCTGATTTGTTTTTTTTTCCCCCCTCCAGCCACTTAGGTTATAGCTAGAAATTAAAGTGGAAATTTAATTTTCTGGCCGTAGTTTTAGTAAGGTTCCGCATAACTTTTTAAAATCGCTTTGTTACATATAAATTTATCTCCACCAGAAATATTATTTTGTTGTCTACAATACAACAACATTTGGGGTGGCACAGAGGTGCAGCGGTAGAGTTGCTGCCTTGCAGCGCCAGTGACCCAGGTTCGATCCTGACTACGGATGCTGTCTGTACAGAGTTTGCACATTCTCCCTGTGACAGCGTGGGTTTTCTCCAGGTGCTCCAGTTTCCTCCCACACTCCAATGACGTCCGGGTTTGTACGTTAATTGGCTTTGGTAAAGATTGTAAATTGTCCCAAGGTTGTAGCATTATGCTAGTATACAAGGTGATAGCTGGTTAGCACGGACTCGGTGGGCTGAAGGGTCTGTTTCCATGCTGTATCTCTAAAGTAAACCAATGCAAAGTAAATCTGTTCTTTTTGTTGCAGTTCACTGGCTATAATTTTGGAAATGATGTGGTTCGAGTAGCTGGTGAAATCAAGTCTCTTTTCCCAGTTGATGGGGGACACATTCTAGTGAAAACCATCAACTTCTTACATGGTAATGACATGATAATGACATGACATGACCTGAATAACCCTTTACTGAACCTATCAGGATTCTAACTACTCTTACACCATTAACATTGCTCAGAAGCTGGAATGTGTCATTTGTGAAAGGCAAGACTTGCATTAAGGATAGACTTCAAAGCAGCTTATTTTGCAGATACAAACACATGTTAGTGTTTGAACTTTTATTCACTGATTTGTGATTGGTGGGAGGGGAGGGGGAGATGGAAAAGAGGGTGGGATAGTGGGAGAAATGTGTGTACGGGGAGGGAGGGGCACTGGGAAGAGAGAGGGAGGAGGATTGTCACGTAAACTTGGAGATTTTATTGTTCACATTTCAGCATCTTCCCATCAGTCCTTGCTTCTTAACATTCAGTTTGAGCTTCATTTGGTGGATTCATCATGGTCAATGTCTAGATCATAAGGTCATAAAGTCATAAGAGATAGGAGCAGAATCAGACCATTCAGCCCATCAATTCTACTCTGCCATTCAATCATGGCTGATCTATCTCTCCCTCTTAATCCCATTCTCCTGCCTTCTCCCCATAACCTGACAATTGTACTAATCAAGAATCTATCTATCTCCGCCTTAAGAATATCCACTGACTTGGCCTCCACAGCCCTCTGTGGCAAAGAATTCCACAGATTCACCACCCTCTGATGAAACACTGAACGGCAGAGGAAAGAATGCCATACTTTTTGACTGAGCATGGCACCAAGTCTCTGGGTACATAGGGCGGAGTTTTTGATTCGTAAGGGCGACATATGTTATGGGGAGAAGGCAGGAGAATGGGGTTGAGAGGGGAAAATTGATCAGCCATGATTGAATGGCAGAGTAGACTAGATGGGCCAAATGGCCTAATTCTGCTCCTATAAGGACTATATGAAGGAGAAATAGTGCCACTGACTGCACTCTGGTCAAAGTGCTGCCATCTTACTCTGGAATTAGGAGAAAGGTCTTTAAGCAGAATTTGAAAATCATTCGAATGAATTATCCGCTAAGATTGCTCAACTCCTGCAATCACTGATTCATCTTTCAACATAAGTGAATCAAAAATGTAGGGGGAATGAACAGCAAACTCAATTAAAGCCATATACTCACGAACGATAGAGTCTGGCTTCATGAAGCCATTAGAATCATTTCACATTTTATTTATATGACCTGTTAACATTAAATGATGATTTGAAAGATACAGATTTTTCATGTAAGTATTCCAATGTAATTAAACAACAAGGGGTTGTGATAAAATGATTACAAAGTATTCTGTTGCCTCTTTCAATAGGTTCAACAATTATTCAGGTATGTGTCATGAAGGATGGTCACAAATTCTTCACCTACATCACAGATCCCATGAAGAATGCGGACGTGCCAACAGTGCAATCACAGTCAAAGGAAGGTGCGAAATAATATTTCTCAGAGCATCCTTAAGTGTTTAATGAAATAAAGGAACTTCAATTATGTTGCAAGTTTAATTACAACTGATTTGTGATCTTATTTGTTCAGTAGCATATCTTAGAACATGGAACAGTACAACACAGGAACAGGCCTTACAGCCCACAGTGTCTGTGCAGAACATGATGCCAAGTTAAACTGATCTCTTCTGCCTGCGCATAAACCAAACCCTTCCTTTCCCTGCATATCCACGCGTCTGTCTAAAAAATGTATGGGGCAGGTTTTTTTACCCAGAGAGTAGCAGGGGCCTGGAAAGCATAGCCAGGGGTGGTGGTGGAGGCAGATACAATAGTGGCGTATGGTCGGCTGTTATGCACATGAGAATGAGGGATATGGATCATCAACACACAGATGAGATCAGTTTATCTTCCCATCATGGTTTGCTGTTTTCTGTTTTAAGCATCAAGTACTTATCTATACTAACCTCAGCACCTGGTCTTTAGCCTTCTGTGCCTTGATGTTTCAAGTGCTCTTCCAGAAATATCTTAAATGGTGTGACAGTGCCTCCTTCCATCACCCACTCAGGTAGAGCTTTGCAGTTTCCAACCACTTCTGTGCTGTTCTATCTCTGGCACTCAAAGGCACCATAAGCAATCAACTAAAGTATCACAAAACATTCAAATGCACTAACATTCTGCAGTTCCTGAATTGTTCATGAACCATTGTATCATGAAAGAAATATGTTGCAAGGTTTTGATTTCAGAAGTTAGAAACCTCTTCTTAAACTAATCTCTGAGAAACCTGAGGGATAACATTCTGGGTAGCTAGTGTGATTAATACACATGCTTGTGGGGAAAAGATTTTGTTTCTGAAATTGTGTCATTCATGCAGAGGAAGAAAGGAGCAACGTGTCACTCAGCAAGTTTGGGTCATTCTCAGCTGTCCTGGATGACGGAATAATCTTAACACTTAGTAAAGATGTCCCTGAAAAGAAGCAGAAGAAAGGTAAACAAAATAAACAAATAAACTGCTAAACACACAAAATACAATTGCTTTCTGTTAATTATATAAGCACAAGATATTTTAATATCTACAACACTATTATGTGAAGTAGTTTAGTTTAGAGATATAGCGTGGAAACAGGCTCTTAGGCCCACGAGTTTCCGCCGACCTGCAATCTCTGCAAATTAACACTACTCTACATACACTAGGAACAAGAGAGAAGAGTCAAGAGAGTTTTATTGTCATGTGTTCCAGATAGGACAATGAAATTCTTGCTTGCTGCAGCACAACAGAATATGTAAACATAATACAGGAGAATAAAAGTTATGTGTGTCTATATACCATAGACCATATATATATACACAATAAATAAACAGATAAAGTGCAATAGTAATAATAGACTGTTATTGTTTGGAGCTTGTTTGATGGCGTGTTTAATAGTCTGATGGCTGTAGGGAAGAAGCTGTTCCTGAAACTGGATGTTACAGATTTCAGGCTCCTGTACCTTCTTCCCGATAACAATGGAGAGATGAGTGTGTGGCCAGGATGGTGTGGGTCCTTGATGATGTTGGCAGCCTTTTGAGGCAGCGATTGCGATAGATCCCTTCGATAGTGGGGAGGTCAGAGCCGATGATGGACTGGGCAGTGGTCACAACTTTCTGCATTTTTTTCCTCTCCTGGATGTTCAGGTTGCTGAACCAGTCAGCATGCTCTACTGTGCACCTCTAGAAATTCGAGAGAGTCCTCCTTGACATACCAACTCTCCGTAATCTTCTCGGGAAGTAGAGGCGCTGATGTGCCTTCTTTATAATTGCATCACTGTGCTGGGACCAGGAAAGATCTTCGGAAATATGCACGTCCCGGAATTTGAAGTTTTTTACCCTTCGTCCCATTGATATAAACGGGATTGTGGGTCCCTATCCTACCCATTCCAAAGTCCACAATCAGTTCCTTGGTTTTGCTGGTGTTGAGAGCCAGGTTATTGTACTG
Source organism: Okamejei kenojei (assembly GCA_035221665.1). Classification (NCBI taxonomy): domain Eukaryota; kingdom Metazoa; phylum Chordata; class Chondrichthyes; order Rajiformes; family Rajidae; genus Okamejei; species Okamejei kenojei. The sequence continues at coordinate 3,598,944 of CM069142.1, forward strand.
GCACCACTTGGTCAATCGGTCGATCTCACTTCTATACTCTGACTCGTCCTCATCGGTGATTCGTCCCACAACAGTGGTGTCGTCGGTGAACATTGATGACGGAGTTCGCGCTATGACCGGCTATACTGTCATGAGTATAGAGTGAATGCAGCAGGGGGCTGAGCACGCAGCCTTGAGGTGCTCCCGTGCTGATTGTTATCGAGGATGACACGTTTCCACCAATACCGACAAACTGTGGTCTGTGGATGAGGAAGTCGAGGAATTACAGAGGGGTGCGCAGAGACCCAGATCCGTGAGCTTGTTAACCAGCTTGGAGGAGATGATGGTATTAAATGCCGAGCTGTAGTCAATGAATAACAGCCTGACATATGAGTTTTTGTTGTCCAAGTGGTTCAGAGCGGAGTGGAGAGCCAGCGAGATTGCATCCACCGTTGATCTGTTGTGGCGGTGAGCGAACTGCAGTGGGTCGAGGTTCTTGTTGAGGTAGTAGTTGAAATGCGCCATGATCAACCTCTCAAAGCACTTCCATCACCACAGACATTAGTGCCACTGGTCGATCGTCATTGAGGCACGTCACCTTGCACTTCTTGGGCACTGGTATTATTGATGTCCTTTTAAAGCAGGTGGGGACCTCAGACCTCAGAAGGAGAGGTTGAAAATGTCCGTAAAAACTTCAGCCAGTTGGTCTGCACAGGTTTTGGGAACACGACCGGGTATACCATCAGGTCCAGGCGCTTTCCGAGGGTTCACCCCTCTGAAGGATCTTCTGACATCGGCCTCTGTGACTGTGACTGAAATACCATCATGGCGAATAGGGGCTCTGGAAGGCACATCAGTGTTCTCCCTATCAAAGCGTGCATAGAACGCATTGCGCTCCTCAGGGAGCGATGCTTCACTGACATTGGAGCTGCCTCCGGATTTTGCCTTGTAGGAGGTAATGGCATTCAAGCCCCGCCACAGTTGCTGAACATCTGTCTCATCCTCCAGTTGAGCAGAAGTCCCTTATGGTCTTTTTGATGGCATTATCAAGGTCGTATCTGGACATCTTGTAGACCTCTGCATCTCCGGACCTGAATGCCCGGGATCTGGTCTTCAGAAGAATGCGGATCTCATGGTTCATCCAGGGCTTCTGGCTAGAAAACACTCGGTTTGAGTCCTTGAACATTTCCCAGTCTACAGACTCCAAGCAGTCCTGGAGTTGTTCCTCTGCCCCCCCCCCCCCCCCCCCGACCAGCTCTGTACTGTCCTCACCTCTAGGGGTGCGCTCTTTAATTGTTGCCTGTAGGCAGGAAGAAGCAGCACCGCAGTATGGTCGGATTTACCAAAGTGAGGGCGAGGTATAGAGCGATAGGCGTCTTTGATGGTGGTGTAGCAGTGGTTGAGGGTGTTTGGTCCTCTGGTGCTGTAGGAGACATGTTGGTGGAAGTTAGGGAGCAATTTCTTAAGGTTAGCTTTGTTGAAATCCCCGGCAACGGTGGTAAATGCCTCGGGGTAAGATGTCTGGTGTTTGTTGACCATGGTGTGCAGCTCCCCCAGTGCCAGACGGACATCAGCCTGGGGAGGGATGTAGACCGCGGTCAAGATGATGGAGGTGAATTCCCTCGGTAGGTTGAAAGGACCGCACTTCACCGCCAGATGTTCGAGGTGTGGAGAGCAGGAGTTGGGTAGGACTGCCACGTCCGAGCAAAACGCAGAGTTGACCCTGAGGCAGACGCCCCATCTTCTCCCTTTCCCAGATGCCTGCGTATGGAGAAACCATCAGGCTGGACCGCTGAGTCTGGGGAGCTGGGGGTGAGCTATGTCTCTGTGAAACAGAACACAGAGCATTCCCTTAACTCCCTTTGGTAAAGCAGCCTTGACCTTAAGTCCTCTACCTTATTTTCAAGGGACTGTATATTGGCTAGTAGGATGGTAGGGAGAGGGGGCCGAAGTCCCCTGCCCTTCAGTCTTACTTGTAGTCCTGCCCGACGACCACTATTCCGTACTCCATGAAGCCCTCCTCGGTGTTTAAAGGTACAGTACTTGCGAGTCTCCGCGAGGTCGGGAATTCCCTTACAGTCGGCACCTCCAGCTCCGTTGGTGCTGGGAGATCCTGCCCGACGGCCTCGATTCCGGACTCCATAAAGGCCTCCCCGGTGTTTACAGGTACAGTACTTACTGTACCTGCACGTCTCCGCGAGGTTGGGGATTCCCCTACGATCAGGAATGCCCACACAGTCGCTACCTCCGGGAGATTGCAGTAGCGCTAATGCAATTAAATGCGATAGCAGCTCGCTACTTACATCGCTGGTTTCTGCAGATTCTTTAATACAGGTAGGCTTAGAAATACTATATTTGAAGATTTTCTGTTATGCCGCTGGCAAAATGTCGCCGCAGGTAGGCGCCATCTTGGAGGGATGGTGCCTACATACAATATGTAGACAGCACCCGTAGTTGGGATCGAACTACAGTCTCTGGTGTTGTAAGGCAGTAGCTCTACCGCTGCGCCACTGTGTCATCCCATGCCACCGTGGGACAAGACGGTGTCACACAATTTCATTGATAGTTGATTCTAATTACAGTGAAGTATGTCATGATTTTATTTTACTGCTGGGTCCTTCATGATGAGGTTATAGTTTAGTTTAGTGATACAGCATGGAAACAGGCCCTTCGGCCCGCAGAGTCCTTACTGACCATCAATCACCCGTTCACATTAGTTCTATGTTATCCCACTTCCTCATCCACTCCCTACACACTAGGGCCAAATTTATAGAGGCCAATTAACCTACAAACCCGCATGTCTTTAGGATGTGAGAGGAGACCCACGCGGTCAGAGGGGAATGTGCAAACTCCATACACTGACAGCATCTGAAGTCGGGATTGAACCTGGTTCTCTGGCACTGTGAGGCACCAATGTGTTACTGTAAGATTACAGAGTTTACACCCTCCAACAGCTCACTTATGCAGGGTTGGAAACTCTATCGTTGTTTGCAATGTACTCTACACCTTCACCCTAAAGTCTTTGCTGGCAGCAGGAGGGATTGGGGGGAGGAACTGAGTTAGGCAGAGGAGGAGAGGGGGAAGCAGAGCATGAGGAGCAGCCAAAGGAAGGGAGAGAGGAAGAAAAATGTAATCACTACAGCACCACATGGACAAATTCTCACTCCACTCCACTGACTGTACACTCATGTAGGTATGTTACAATACTTACCTTTAGTCACGCTGCAGTTCTGCCACTCCCCGTGTGCGCGACTTTGGCGCCTTTCAGAGGGGGGCGGGTTTAAAATGTTGTTTTTCTCCCCAGAGTCCAAATCGAACAATGTCAGGCGATTTCGTTGCTAAAGAGAAATCGCTCCGACATTTGTTTTATGAAGGTATTTTTAAACTACGCTAGATCATTTATTAGCTAGAGTAGTTTAAAAATCATCCGACAGCGGAACGGACCTAACGTATGCGATAAAAGAAGATACACAGTTTATTTTTACATAAAAACGTGCTTCTTAGGAAGCCTTTAATCAAATTTTCATATTGCGAAAAGGGGACAAAGAAAATATACGAACCGGCAGTATTTTTCCTGCCAACTGTGGGCCGCAAACCGCAACGTTCCAATCCACCACGTTCCACTAAAACCCACTCGCAAGTTGATTTAAATGGCCATTAATTTATGGGAATTAAACACTAAATTCCTTCAATTTGGCCTATAAATTAATGAAAATGAGATTTAAAAATCATGCTATATTGTGAATTATTGTGTGAATGTTATTTGGACTCTTAGACAATTAAAAAATGTTTATCATTTCTTAAGAAATGGATAGATGTTTAGATCTAGTAATTGAATTTTGTAATTAGCTACAATTAGGTAACTAACTAATTATATGCTTTAATTTCAGGTCATCCAAGTAAGATTGTTTCATATTTGTTTCAGAATGATTCAATCTATAATAATTGAAAATGTCATTGTTCTCTTAATTTTTAAGAATGTTATGGGCTTTTGAGGGTCCTAGATCACAGCTTTTGATCAATGGAAAGGCAATGGGGAGCAAGATGCTAATTTCCGAGTATGAAAATGGCCATAACTATTTTAATATTGAAGATATGAAAGTGAATGAGGTGTCAAATTAAACTTCTTTTTATGCTTTATCTGATGGGATAAATTGCAGACTTGATTTTTTAAATCTAAAAATGTTGTAACATTGCTAACTCATGCTGGGAAGTAATACCTGGAATAGTACAACTGCAATACTGGCTGTCTTTGGTATAAGATTGTCAAGGATAGGTTTTGAGGGCCAAACGCAGGCAGGTGGGACTACTGTGGATGAGACATTTGGTCGGTGTGACCAAGTTGGACCAAAGGACCTGTTTCCACACTGTTTGACTCTAGGACTTGTCCAAGTGTCTTTTAAATGCTGTTATGGCACCTGCTTCAACTACCTCCTCTGGCAACTGGTTCCATAAACCCTGTGTGAAGAGATTGTGCTTCCTATTAAATCTTCCCCCTCCCACCTTAAACCTATGTCCTCTAGTTGTTGCTTCTCCCACTCAGTGTATCTTTAGCATTCACATACTAAATCCTGCCTTCACTAAAGATGGGATTATTTTTGGAGTCACTTTCTCTCATTTGTAAATAGTAGACAAATGACACATTTCTCTAAAACTAAAAACAAATGTATTCCACAAATCAAGTAAGGATATTGTGTAAAGAGTTTTGCCCGTTACACTCACTAAAATATTTTATTTATAATTAAAGAAGATCCAATACTGGCTGAAATTTTGGACATCCCGCCAGTCCAACCTCCTCCGCCACCTTCCGTCACTCCATTATCCATTATTAAACCAGAGAAATCCCCCAAGAACAAATCTTCTACCTCAGGAAAAGGGAAGCAGAAGAAGGAAGCTGGTCCAAGTGCACCAGTGGAGGAACCTCCACCACCACCAAAGGAGGAGCCAAAGGTACATGTTGAGTTCATGAGCTCAGCGGGACAGGCAGCATCTCTGAAGAGAAAGAATGGGTAACCTTCTTCAGACTGATGTCAGGGGAAAGGGAGATACATAGGTAAGGAAGTGTAAGGTGTGAAAATAGGACAAAGGAGGTTCATTCGAATAATGGAGGGTTCTCACAATTTAAGAATAAGAAAGGCAGTGATTGTGTGTAAACAGGGGATTGACAGATACTAGATTGGTAAAGGAATCAAGGGTTACTGGGAGAAAGCAGGTGAATGGGGTTGAGAAGGAAAGGTCAGCCATTATTGAATGGCAGAGTAGACATGATGGGCCAAATGGCCTATTTCTCTTATGCCTATGAACTTATGAACAAGAAACTGGAATCTTGGGTGAAACACAATGTGCTGGAGGAACTCAGTGGTTCAGGCAGCATCTGTGGAGGACAGAGCAGCGACGTTTCAGGTCGGGACCCTTCTCCAGACTGATTGCACTAAGGGTGAGGCAACTGCAAAAGGGGTGGGGGCAGGACAAAGCTTGGCGAGTGATAGAGAAATTTTAATTGGCAGATGGGTGGACCAGGGCTCGGCTGAAAAGGAGACTAAAGGGTGTCAGGAAAGGGAAGAGGACGAGTGAAATGGAAAGCCAGAGGGAAGGATAGAGGTGGAGGGGGACCGGGGGTGGGTGAAATGTGCGGGGATTGTGGATAATCATTACTTTGACTACAACTGCTTGCTGTTATATGCAGGTGGAAACAGAGCAGCCCGAGAATGGAGGTGAACCCTTTCCAGATGATGTTCCAGAAGCCCCAGCATTCTTGCGTTTGAATGCATGTTCCCCAGACGGACTGCTGGCAACATTTTTCACAGGGCTCTCCATAGGTCTGTCACAATATTTCTCAAATTCTGTTTGCTACATTTGATCACCAATGACTCTAAGAATTGATTTACCTTGTGTGAAATGAGTGAAGCTGATAGGGAAAGTGTAAGAGAATATTTTACCAGGATGTTTCATCGCTGATATTCTGTCATTTGCATTACAGGATGTGGCATTTCTTTGATTCTTTTCCTGAAACCAATTTATATCATCTAAGAATCTCAGACAGGAGCTCATTATTTGCCAATCATATGGCTCAGTGCTGTAAAGATAATAAGTTTATATTGTCAAGCAAAGTGCTTTTACCTACAGATAGTTATACTTATATTAGTGAGGCCTGGCACACTACGTCATGGCTGGAACACTGAATTAGTACAGCTGATGCACATGCCTCATTGGGGTGTACAAGCATTTTGTATGGGGCATCCATGACTGATCATATACCCGTTGCGATGACAATAAATGTTGAACATCTACCTGTGGTATCCAGAGATGGAAATAATGTCACAAAGGAAGATGTCTTAGCCTATTATGCTCATACAGATAAATCCTTAAGCAATATCCATCTCCCTAAAGATGCAATTATGTGTAGTAATGTTAATTGTAAGGATGTGAAGCATAGGAGAATGCTGGAGAAACTCAGCGGGTGAGGTAGCATCCATGGAGCGAAGGAATAGGTGGCGTTTCAGGTCTCGACTTTTCGATTTCTCCAGCATCTGCAGTTCTTTCTTAAACATGAAGCATAGGAGAGATATCTGCTCCATGTATAATTATATAGTAAGCCCTTTATATGTAGGCAGTAAGCCCTACTGCAAGCATAACAATAAGACAAATAACATCAGGCCTGGCTGGAATCAGTATGTAGCTGAGTATCATGCTGAAGCCCGTGAAGCCACTGAAGCATAGGCTATGGCAGGTAGACCCAGACAGGGGCCTGTGTTTGAGCACAAGAAGCTCACTAATGCAAGGTATAAGTATGCTGTTCGCTTCATCTGTAAAAATGACCAAGCTATGAGGGCTGATTCCATTGCTAAGAAGCTGCTAAGTAACAATGTTACTGATTTTTGGAAAGAAGTGAGAGTTATTAACAGTTGCAAAACATCTCTACCATGCACTGTAGATGGAATCTCCGGAACAGCTAATATCGCGAAGTTATGGCAACAACATTATAGTACTTTGTTCAACTGTGTCCAAGGTGACTTGTATAGGGTGGACAATATTGAGTGTAATGACTCAATGGTGATCATGTCACATGAGGTGTGTCATGCCATGAACAAGCTGTCCGACAACAAAGCAAGTGGCTTGGATCATATTTCTGCTGAACATCTTAAATATGCAAGTATGAGGATAGCTCCTCTCCTTGCTATTTGTTTTACTGCATTTATGATTCATGGCTTGTTACCAGACTCAATATTGTCTGTTCTGCTAGTGCTGATCATTAAGGACAAAGCTGGTAAAGTAGGCAGCCTAAATAATCACAGGCCCATAGCTTTAGCCAGCATATTGTCAAAAGTCTTACAAAGAGTTCTGCTGGATCGAGTAAATGAGTTTGTTAACTCCACAGATAACCAGTTTGGTTTTAAAACTAAACATGACACTGACGTGTACATATGCCTAAAAGGAAATTGTAAACAAATATAGAGGTAAAAACTCATCAATTCTCATGTGTTTTATTGATGCTTCCAAAGCCTTTGATCGTGTTAATCATAGAAAGCTGTTTGTTAAATTGAGACATATAAAATTATAAAAGGACTGGACAAACTAGATGCAGGAAAAATGTTCCCAATGTTGGGCGAGTCCAGAACCAGAGGCCACAGTCTTAGAATAAAGGGGAGGTCATTTAAGACTGAGGTGAGAAAAAACTTTTTCACCCAGAGAGTTGTGAATTTGTGGAACAGAGGTGTTGGGGTTTTGGTTCCCTTTACTCCAGATTAGGAAAAGGGGAGATGCAGCGAGACCTGGGTGTCATGGTACACCAGTCATTGAAAGTAGGCATGCAGGTGCAGCAGGCAGTGAAAAAAGCGAATGGTATGTTAGCTTTCATAGCAAAAGGATTTGAGTACAGGAGCAGGGAGGTTCTACTTCAGTTGTACAGGGTCTTGGTGAGACCACACCTGGAGTATTGCGTGCAGTTTTGGTCTCCAAATCTGAGGAAGGACATTATTGCCATAGAGGGAGTGCAGAGAAGGTTCACCAGACTGATTCCTGGGATGTCAGGACTGTCTTATGAAGAAAGACTGGATAGACTCGGTTTATACTCTCTGGAATTTAGGAGATTAAGAGGGGGATCTTATAGAAACTTACAAAATTCTTAAGGGGTTGGACAGGCTAGATGCAGGAAGATTGTTCCCGATGTTGGGGAAGTCCAGGACAAGGGGTCACAGCTTAAGGATAAGGGGGGAAATCCTTTAAGACCGAGATGAGAAAAGACTTTCTTCACACAGAGAGTGGTGAGTCTCTGGAACTCTCTGCCACAGAGGGTAGTTGAGGCCAGTTCTTGGCTATATTTAAGAGTGAGTTGGATGTGGCCCTTGTGGCTAAGGGGATCAGAGGGTATGGAGAGAAGGCAGGTACGGGATACTGAGTTGGATGATCAGCCATGATCATATTGAATGGCGGTGCAGGCTCGAAGGCTGAATGGCCTACTCCTGCACCTAATTTCTATGGTTTCCACTTCGAGCCCAATTGCCCGAGTTATTCTCTCCCTTGTCAGTGGGTCAATTGGCCACCACTCCACTTGAGCGGTTCCCAAGAGAGAGAATACAACAAAAGGGATTCCCCCGGGTTCTAGACTCGGAAGGTGGAATATGATAAAAGGTTGACTTGACCAGAGCGTGCTGATGAGAGAATACAGAAACCAAAACGGACCCAAAGCAAGTCTAAAATTTACAGGCTTTAGTAAACAATAAGAAATCGAATCTCACCAACACTACATAATACGTGATTAAACTTATGTGCTTTAAACTAAGACTATGGAAAGAAAACTATCGGGCATATCGCAAAAACTTACTTTACACAATTTTACTTACAGTACACCCCCTTTCCCCTTCTTCCCTCAACCTCTAAACAATTTCGGGAAGTTCACCAGGTCACTTGGGTACTTACAGCTTAGATTTGATGCGGGGTCCGGAGCTGTCCAGCAGAGCAGAAAAGAGAGTGAGTCCTTGCTTGGCTCCTGCCTTTATACCCGAGTTTCTCCTTTGAAACCTCCCAGGTGGTCCTCTGGACAAAAGGGTCTTTCGATGCTTCCCAGTTTCGATCTGGCATGAACAATAGGCTTTCGATGATAATGTGGTTTGCTGATGTCATGATACCTCAGCCCGATCGTTATCCCATCGCCTAGATGGGCTCCCATTGTCCCGATGGATGGGTCATCCACGATTGGCATGCTGCTGGGCTGTTTTATGGGCAAGACCACTTTATCAAAGGGAGCTGAGGGAATGCTCTGTGTTCTGTTTCACAGAGACATGGCTCACCCCCAGCTCCCCAGACTCAACGATCCAGCCTGAAGGGTTCTCCATCCACCGCATGGACCGTACACTGGCATCTGGGAAAGGGAGAGGAGGGGGCGTCTGCCTCATGGTCAACTCTGCATGGTGCTCAGACGTGGCAGTCCTGTCCAACTCCTGCTCTCCACATCTCGAACATCTGGCGGTGAAGTGCCGTCTCTTCTACCTTCCGAGGGAATTCACCTCCATCATCCCACCCCAGGCAGACATCCGTCTGGCACTGGAGGAGCTGCACGCCATGGTCAACAAACACCAGACGTCTTACCCCGAGGCTTTTACCACCTTTGCTGGGGATTTCAATAAGGCAAACCTCAATAAATTGCTCCCTAACTTCCACCAACATGTCTCCTGCTGCACCAGAGGACCAAACACCCTCGACCACTGCTACACCACCATCAAGAATGCTTACCGCTCTATCCCTCACCCTCACTTCAGTAAATCCGACCATACTGCGGTGCTGCTTCTTCCTGCCTACAGGCAGCAATTAAAGAGCGCACCCCCAGAGGTGAGGACAGTACAGAGCTGGTCGGGGGGAAGCAGAGGAACGACTATGGGACTGTTTGGAGTCTGTAGACTGGGCAATGTTCAAGGACTCGGCAACGGACTTGAATGAATACGTCACAGTCGTTACAGACCATTAAGAAATGTGTGGAGGACTGCATCCCTACAAAAACCTTCCGAGTGTTTCCCAATCAGAAACCTTGGATGAACTGTGAGATCCGCAGACTTCTGAAGACCAGATACCGGGCATTCATGTCTGATGATACAGTGGTCTACACAAAGTCCAGATACGACCTTGGTAAGGCCATCAAAAAGGCCAAAAGGGAGTTCTGCTCCAAACTGGAGGATGAGACAGAGGTTCGGCAGCTGTGGCGGGGACTGAATGCAATCACCTCCTACAAGGCAAAACCAGGAGGCAGCTCGGATGTCGGCAATACATCACTCCCTGATGAGCTCAATGCATTTTACACACGCTTTGATAGCGAGAATACCGATGTGCCTTCCCGAGCCCCCATTCGCTGTGATGGTATTTCAGTCTCAGTCATAGAGGCCGACGTCAGGAAATCCTTCAGGGGGTGAACCCTCGAAAAGCATCTGGACCTGATGGCATAGCTGGTCGTGTTCTAAAAACCTGTGCAGACCAACTGGCTGGAGTTTTTACGGACATTTTCAACCTGTCACTTCTGAGGTCTGAGGTTCCCACCTGCCTCAAAAGGGCATCAGTAATACCGGTGCCCGAGAAGAGCAAGGTGACGTGCCTCATTGACTATAGACCTGGGGCACTAACGCCTGTGGTGATGAAGTGCTTCGAGAGGTTGATCATGGCGCAAATCAACTCCTACCTCGACAAAAACCTGGACCCACTGCAGTTCGCTTACCGCCACAACAGATCAACGGTGGACGCGATCTCGCTGGCCCTCCACTACGCTCTGGACCACTTGGACAACAAAAACTCATGTCAAGCTGTTATTCTTTGACTACAGCTCGGAATTTAACACAATCATCCCCTCCAAGCTGGTTACCCAACTCACAGAACTGGGTCTCTGCGCATCCCTCTGCAATTGGATCCTCGACTTCCTCATCCACAGACCACAGTCTGTTCATATTGGTGGAAATGTGTCAGACTCGATTACAATCAGCACGGGAGCACCTCAAGGCTGCGTGCTCAGCCCCCTGCTGTACTCACTCTATACTCATTACTGCGTAGCCGGTCATAGTGCGAAATCCATCATCAAGTTCGCTGACGATACCACTGTTGTGGGACGTATCACTGATGGGGATGAGTCGGAGTACAGAAGAGAGATCGAGCGACTGTCCATATGGTGCCAGCACAATAACCTGGCCCTCAACACCAGCAAAACCAAGGAACTGATTGTGGACTTTGGAAGGAGTAGGATGGGGACCCACAGTCCTGTTTATATCCATGGTTGAAAGGGCCAAGAGATTCAAATTCCTGGGCGTGCACATCTGTGACGATCTTTCCTGGTCCGAGAAAACAGATGCAATTATTAAGAAAGCTCATCAGCGCCTCTACATCCTGAGAAGATTACAGAGAGTTGGTCTGTCAAGGAGGAGAGTACAGTAGAGAGCATGCTGACCGGTTGCATCATGGCTTGGTTTGGCAACTTGAATGCCCTGGAGAGAAAAAGACTACAAAAAGTAGTAAACACTGCCCTGTCCATCATCGGCTCTGACCTTCCTTCCATCGAGGGGATCTACCACAGTCGCTGCCTCAAAAAGGCTGGCAGCATCATCAAGGACCCACACCACCCTGGCCACACACTCATCTCCCTGCTACCTTCGGGTAGAAGGTACAGGAGCCTGAGAACTGCAATGACCCGGTACAGGAATAGCTACTTCCCCACAGCCATCAGGCTATTAAACCTGGCTCGGACAAAACTCTGAACATTAATACTCCTCCATCTGTTATTTGCACTATTAATTTATTGATTAATGTGTGTATTTAAGCATATAATTGTAGTCAATGCCTACTATGTTCTGTTGTGCTATGCAAAGAAAGAATTTCATTGTCCTGTCAGGGACACACGACAATAAACTCTTTTGACTTGACTTTGACTTTGTTTACCACCGTCTGCTGAGGCTTGGTACCTTCCTTTGTCTCTCCAAGATAATCTTGTTATCTTCGTCCCGGCCTTTCCTGTCCATTCCATTCACATAGTCATGTTATACCCAGGCCACAGACAGGTTTTAAACTGGTTCGTCCTTTGTGGATTGGGGGTTATTCCTTTGCAGCCAGCAAGTCTGTTTTTAAAATGTCTATGTCCTTGTCCCCGAGTTCTTCCATAATTTTAGAGGATTATAACTTACAGAGGGCAGTGGAGGCCAAGTCACTGGATGGATTTAAGAGAGAGTTAGATAGAGCTCTAGGGACTAGTGGAGTCAAGGGATATGGGGAGAAGGCGGGCACGGGTTATTGACAGGGGACGATCAGCCATGATCATAATGAATGGCAGTGCTGGCTCGAAGGGCCGAATGGCCTCCTCCTGCACCTATTTTCTATGTCTATGAGTCAAAGAGAGGTGCCTAAATACATTTTGAGAATTCTGGCTTACTGGTATGCCCACCAGACTATGCAAATAAAATGGGGCAATAGGGTCTCAGCCCCATTTGAGGTTAGCAATGGTGTTAGACAAGGGGGAATTTTGCGGAGATAAGACAATCTTAAGACTTAAAGTAGCTTATAATGATGCCATCAGAATATTACTTAAGAGACATAGATGTTGCCGTGCAAGTGAAATGTTTGTGGCTGCAGGAGTCAATACTTTACAAACTGTCTAAAGAAATATTATGTATAAATTTATTTGCCGTATTAATGACTCTGAAAATGAAATCATCTTGACCTTATCAAACATAAGGTTTAGCACTACACGCTACCAATCCCAGCTGTAAAGACATCGGTATAGTTGTCTCGTTGCAGGACATTGATTTTTTTTAAATTCTTGATCTTAAACCATGTATTGGGCTTTTGTTGTAATTTATTGTGCTTTTGTAAGTAATTTACTGTTATGTTGAATGTAATTTATTGTGCCTTTGCATGTAATTTATTCAATGTAATGTCCTGCTTTTATATGGACCTTGAGTCTTTAATAAAAAGTAAGTAAGTCATTGTGCAACACTGACATAGATCATAGAACAGTGCAGCGCAGAAACACGTCATTCACCCTCAATGTCAATAGACAATAGGCGCTGCAGTAGGCCATTCGGTCCTTCAAGCCAGCACCGCCATTCACTGTGATCATGGCTGATCATCCACAATCAGTATCCCGTTCCTACCTTATCCCCATATCCCTTGACTCCGTTATATTTAAGAGCTCTATCTAACTCTCTCTTGAAAGCATCTAGAGAATGGGCCTCCACTGCCTTCTGAGTCAGAGAATTCCACAGATTCACAACTCTCTGGGTGAAACAAAATTCCTCATCTCCGTTCTAAATGGCCTACCCATTATTCTTAAACTGTGGCCCCTGGTTCTGAACTCCCCCAACATCGGTAACATGTTTCCTGCCTCTAGCGTGTCCAATCCCTTAATAATCTTATATGTTCCAATAAGATCCCCTTTCATCCTTCTAAATTCCAGTGTATACAAGCCTAGTCACTCCATTCTTTCAACATATGACAGTCCCGGCCCGGGAATTAACCTCGAGAACCTACGCTGCACTCCTTCAATAGCAAGAATGTCCTTCCTCAAATTTGGAGACCAGAACTCCACACAATACTCCAGGTGTTGTCTCACTCGGGCCTCTGGAGAAGGACCTCTTTGCTCCTATATCAACTCCTCTTGTTATGACGGCAAACATTCCATTAGCTTTCTTCACTGCCTGATGTACTTGCATGCTCACTTTCAGTGACTAATGAACAAGGACACCCAGATCACGTTGTACTTCCCCTTTTCCTAACATGACACCATTCAGATAATAATCTGCCTTCCTGTTCTTGCTGCCAAAGTGGATAACCTTACATTTATCCACATTAAACTTCATCTGCCATGCATCTGCCCACTCACCCAACCAGTCCAAGTCACCCTGCATCCTCCTCACAATTCATACGACCACCCAGCTTTGCGTAATCTGCAAATTTCCTAATGTTACTCTTAATCCCTTCATCTAAATCATTAATGTATAATGTATACTACATCCACTGGCTCTCCCTTGTCCATTTTCCTAGTTACATCCTCAAAAAATTCCAGAAGATTAAGCATGATTTCCCCTTCGTTAATCCATACTGACTCAGACCAATCCTGTTACTGCTATCCAAATGTGCCGCTATTTCATCTCTTATAATTGACTCCAGCATCTTCCCCACCACCGATGTCAATCTAACTGGTCTATAATTCCCTGTTGTCTCTCTCCATCCTTTCTTAAAAAGTGGGATAACAGTAGCTACCCTCCAATCCACAGGAACTGATCCTGAATCTATAGAACATTGGAAAATGATCACCAATGCATCCACGATTTCTAGAGTCACTTCCTTAAGTACCCTGGGATGCAGACCATCAGGCCCAGGGGATTTATCAGCCTTCAGTCCCATCAGTCCACCCAACACCATTCCCTGTCTAATGTGAATTTCCTTTACTTCCTCCGTCACCCCAGATCCTCTGGCCACTAGTACATCTGGGAGGTTGTTTGTGTCTTCCTGAGTGAAGACAGATTCAAAGTACCTGTTCAACTCGTCTACCATTTCCTTGTTCCCCATAATAAATTCACCTGTTTCTGTTTTCAAGGGACCCACATTTGTCTTAACTATTTATTTCCTCTTCAAATACCTAAAGAAGCATTTACTATCCTCCTTTATATCCTTAGCTAGCTTATCTTCGTACTTCATATTTTCCCCCTGTATTGCCTTTTTAGTTCTGTAATCAGGATTAAACTCTCACGCTCCAGAGAAACAATCCAAATGTGTCCAACCTCTGTCTAATCCAGATAGCATACTGGCATTGCTACAAAACTTCACTGATGCTTTATCAACATTTAAATTTGATTAGAAGAGGAGATTAGTCTAAGTCAGCGTGGATTTATGAAAGGCAAATCATGCTTGACTAATCTTCTGGAATTTTTTGAGGATGTGACAAGTAAAAGGGATGAAGGGGAGCCAGTGGATGTAGTGTATCTAGACTTTCAGAAAGCCTTTGATAAGGTCCCGCACGGGGGACTGGTGACTAAAATTAGAGCACATGGTATTGGGGGTAGAGTGTTGACATGGATAGAAAATTGGTTGGCAGACAGGAAGCAAAGAGTAGGAGTGAACGGGTCCTTTTCAGAATGGCAGGCAGTGGCGAGTGGAGTGCCGCAAGGCTCGGAGTTGGGGCCGCAACTGTTTACCATATATATTAATGATTTGGAAGAGGGAATTAGGAGCAACACTAGCAAGTTTGCGGATGACACAAAGCTGGGTGGCAGTGTGAACCAAAGATCCTATAGCAAGCAAGATAGATCACTCGACGAAAAAGACGTCGTACGGTCATGGGCAGATTCATGGGTAATTTTCGGCCCCATTTCCGTAACCGGCTTCCAGTCTCCGCACCAAAGATCCCATAGGATACTAGTGCAGAGACAGAAGCCGGTTACGGAAACATCCTCATAAAAATAAAAGTTATTTGGTAAAAATCTTCTCATTTTCAGAATTTTAATTTATTAACACAAACTGTTCCCCCGCAACGTTGATTACACTGCCAGTCAGGTCGGGTCGGGTTACGGAAATGGATGAAAAAAAGGCCCACGTTCCATTCCGTTGCGTACTACACGTCAGCACGTTGCATTTAGCAGGTGTAATCTATCTTGCTCCGCTATAGGATCTTATTAGGAGGTTGCAGGGTGACCTGGACAGGTTGAGTGAGTGGGCAGATGCATGGCAGATACAGTATAATATAGATAAATGTGAGGTTATCCACTTTGGTGGCAAAAATAAGGGGGCAGGTTATTATCTCAATGGGGGTAGGTTAGGTAAGAGGGAGGTGCAACGAGACCTGGGTGTCCTTGTACACCGGTCACTGAAAGTTGGCGTGCAGGTACAGCAGGCAGTGAAGAAAGCTAATGGAATGTTGGCCTTCATAACAAGAGGATTTCAGTATAGGAGTAGAGAGGTTCTTCTGCAGTTGTACAGTTTTGGTCTCCTAATTTGAGAAAGGACATCCTTGTGAATGAGGCAGTCTAGCATAGGTTCACAAGATTGATCCCTGGGATGGCGGGACTGTCATACGAGGAAAGATTGAAAAGACTAGGCTTGTATTCACTGGAGTTTAGAAGGATGAGGGGGAAAACACATAAAATTATAAAAGGACTGGAAAAGCTAGATGCAGGAAAAATGTTCCCAATGTTGGGCGAGTCCAGAACCAGGGGCCACAGTCTTAGAATAAAGGGGAGGTAATTTAAGACTGAGGTGAGAAAAAACCTTTTCACCCAGAGAGGTGTGAATTTGTGGAATTCCCTGCCACAGAGGGCAGTGGAGGCCAAATCACTGGATGGATTTAAGAGAGAGTTGGATAGAGCTCTAGGGGCGAGAGGAATCAAGGGATTTGGGGAGAAGGCAGGCACGGGTTATTGATTGGGGACGAACAGCCATGATCGCTGTGAATGGCGGTGCTGGCTCGAAGGGCCGAATAGCCGCCTCCTGCACCTATTTTCTAGGTTTCTATGTTTCTATGAGATTTCAAAGATCATGATTACACTGACCTCAGCTTTATTTAGTTGAGCTGTATTTGTAGTTGAATGTAATTTTGCTGTACTGAATAGAATGTGGTTGGAAAGAAACTTGAGAGCAGAAACTGCAGGTACTGGACGTGGAGGAACTCGTTGGGTCAGGCAGCATCTGTGGAGGGAATGGACAGACGATGTATCAAGTCTGGATGCTTCTTCACACTAATCCACTACAACATACTCTAGTTTCTAAAGTGCAATAAGTCTGAAGAAGAGTCCTGACCCGAAACATTATCTGTCCATTCCCTCCACAGATGCTGTCCAGCCTGCCGAGTTCCTCCAGCTCTTTGGGTGTTTTGGAAAGGACACTAGTAGTTTTAATTTTAGTTTTCTTGGTTGCAGGCTATAGTTGTTTCTCACTTCATGTTCCTAAGTATATTCACATTCTCCATTTTGGTTCCATCTTGAAGGTATTAACAGTGAAGACGAGTATGAAGAAAGAATACTGCTGCGTCAGAGCTATCCCATCAAAACGAAAGGCTTCCAGCCGTGTGAGGCAGCTCGGAAGTGGCCTGCAATGCAGGAAGCATCAAGAGTCATTACACTCCAGGGAACAGTGGTGAAGTACATGATGGATGGATCCACTGAGGTAAAGCATTCCTGATTTATTAACTTCATTCTGAATTATGGGGAAACAGCTACAAATCTGTTTTCCAGTCTTTTCTCTCTGCTCAATTACACAAAAATCGTGTTTTCGGCGGAATATAAATTTAATTTGTTGACCAAATCTAACTAGATTGTTCTAAAATGGCCTTGTGGAAAATGCAAAAAAAATGTAAATATGAACAAAAGAAAGTTGGATTCCAGAGAGGAGGTGAATATTGCTACAATGCATCGTTTGGACAAGTGTGGCTCCGACAGACTATAGACATGGGCAACTTCAAGAGTCAAGAGTGTTTAATTGCCATACGTACCAACAATGGAACAATGTTCTTACTTGCAGCAACATAGCAGGACTGGAAACGCAATAACACACAGATAATGCATAATAATTTTGAATAAAGTTGAATGGGAGTTTGTTGGACTGGAGAAAATGCCACCACTGGCAAGAGTGAAACAGAGCACAAAAGATGATTATGATTGGAATCTAAGGGCATTGTTGTGGGAATTTTCAGAGGCCTGTGGAATTCACTGGGTCAAAGCCTTACAAATCCCTTTATTACAGTGAGGCAGATTATTTACATCATGTAATCTATAGCAGTTCAAGAAACTTCTTCCCATCAACCATCAAGCTCTTCAACACCTGATCTTCCATGAACTTTGTATTTGATTGCCCGAAGGACTTAGGTTATGCACTAGTATGGTCACCTAGTATCACAGTTATAAAGTTATTATATTATTGATTGTTATATATTTCTCTCCGAAACATCACCTATCCATCTTCTCCCTGTGAGTGTGGTTGTGTGGTATGGTGTTTGGGCTGTGTGAATCATTAAGGAGTGAGGGGGGGGCGGGTGGGGACGGGCGGGGGGGGCGGGCGGGGGGGGGGCCGGGAGGGTCGGGGGAGGGGGGGGGCGGGATGGGATGGTGGGGGGGGGGGCGGATGAGGTGCGGGGAGGGTTGAGAATGTGGGGGGGGGGGTGCATTGGGGGGAAGGGTGGTGGAGGGGGGGGGATGGGGGGGGGGGGGGGGGGTTGAAAGTCAGTTTACATAAGGTCCCCGAGATGGTCTGGGGCGGGGGGGGAGGCTGGGGGGGGGAGGGGTGGTGAGGGTGGGGGTAGGGTGGGGAGTGAAGTGGCGGAGGGGGGGATTGAAGGGGGTGGGGGGGGGGGGAATGTGGGCCGGAGGAGAGGAAGGGGGGGCGGCGGTAATGGGGAGCGGGGAGGTGAGCGGGAGGGGGTAGTGGTAGGGCGGCGGGGGGGGGGCGGGGGGGGGGGGGTGGAGGGGGTGGAGGGGGGTAGGGGGGGTGGGGTAGGCGGGGGGGGGGGGCGAGGAGGCTGGGTAGTGGGGATGGGGGGGGCGGGTCGGGGAGGGGGTTGAGGGTAAGAGGGGGGGGGGCAGAGAGGAAGGGGGGGGAGGGGGGGGGGGTGGGGGGCTATGGGGGGCGGGGGTGGGAGGAGGTGGGGTAGGGGGGGGGCGGGGGTGGGAGGGGGTAGTGGGACCGCTGGAAGGGTGGGGGAGAGTGCGTTTTATGGGTTTTGTTTGACGGGGGAGAGGGGGGGGTTGGGGGGGGGTATGGGGGTGGCGCTAAACCCGGCTAACGATTCGAGTGGGATAGGGGGCGGGTGGGAAGACCGGTCTGGTGGGTGGACAGTGGTTGGGTAGCCTGCTGGGGTGGGGGAAGGGGGATGGGCGGGGGGGGGGAGGGGGGAGAGGGGGGCGGAGGAAGGGGCAGGGGGGGGGGGGTGGGGACGGTGTTTTGTTTTGGGGGACGGGCCGGGGTCGTGGAATGAGGGGTGGTAGGCGGAGGGAAGGGGGTGGAGAGGGAGGTAGGGGGTGGAGATGGTTCGTCGTGGGGGGGCGAGGGTGGGGGGGGGAAGGTATGGGGGGCTGTGGTTGGTGCGGGGCAGGGTGACTTAGGTGCTGGAGGGGGGGGATGGGCGCCGGTGGAGGGGGTGGGGGGGGGGGAGGGGGGGGGTGGCGGGAGGGGCGGGGGGGGGTGGCGATGGGGCGGGTGGGGGGCGGCGGGGGAAGGAGGGTAGGGGGGGGAGGGGGTGGGCGGGGGTGAGGGTGGACGGGGGGTGTGGGGGGAGGGGGAGGGGTGGGGGGTGGTGCGGGGGGGGGGGGGGTGGGGTTGGGGAGGGGGGGAGCGGGTTATGGTAGGAGGGGGAGGGGGCGGGGGGGGCGGGGGAGGGTGGGAGGAGGGGGAAGGACGGGGGGAAGGGTGGGTGGGGAGGGGGGGGTGAGGAGGGGGGGGTGGAGGGAGGTAGGGGGAGGAGGAGGGGGAGGGCGGGGGGGGGGGGGGGGGGTGGGAGGGAAGGTGGGAGGGTGCGGGGTGGAGGGGGGCGGGGGAGGGTGGGTGTATATTCTCTAGCTCTTAGCGTGCTGGTATAGTTCGTGACGGGGAGATGGGGGGGGGGGTGGTGGTTTGGGGTGGGGGGGGTCGGCGGGTGGGAGGGGGGGCGCGGGGTCAGGTGGGCGGGAGGCGGGGGGGGGGCGATGATGAAGTTTGGGAGGGGTCGGCTGGGGCAGTGGTGGGGGGGGGGTCTGGGGGGAGTTGGGGTGTGGTGGGGTGTGGGTGGGCGGGGGGGGAGGTTGGGTGGTGCGAGGGGGGGGGGGGGGGGGGGGGGTACCAGGAGCGGTGCGACCGTGAGGGGGGGGTGGGGGCGGGAGGCGAGGCGTGGGGGTATCTGCGCTGAGTGGGGGGGCTGGGGGGGGGCGGGTGCGGGAAGGTGGGTGGGATTGCGAGAGGATGGGGGGGCGGGGGGGGGGGCGGGGTGGTAGGGGTGAGGGGGCTAGAGACGGAGGTCGGGGCGGGGGTGGGGGAGGATGGGCGGGGGGGAGCGAGGGGTAGGGTTGGTGGCGGGGGAGTGTGGGGGGGGAGCGGGGGGGGGGGGGGGGGGTGGAGGGTTTGTGATATAACGATGTTAAAAATTGCACAATGCGTGGTGGGGGGGGGTGGGGAATGAGGGGTGGTGGAACGGAGGTGTGGGGGAGGATGTGAGGGGCGTAAGGCGGGGGGGCGAGGGGTGACGGGGGAGTGTGATTGGAGGGTTGTGGGGTGGGGCGGGGGCGGGGGGGGATGGAGTGGGGGTGGGGGGGGTGGGGGGGTGGGGGCCGGCGCTGGAAAAAAAGTGGGGTGGGGGAGTTGGCTGGGTTAGTGGGAGGGTGGGAAGGGCTGGAGGGGGGGGCCGGGGGGAAGCAGGTGGGCGTTGGAGGGGGGCTGTGGGGGGGGGTCCGGGTGGAAGGGACTTAGTTTGCGGGGGGTGGGAGTAGAGGGGAGGGTTCTTGAGGGGCCGAGGTGGAAGGGGTGGGGGGCGGGGGCGGGAGTGGGTGTTGGGGATGGGAGCGGGGGGGGGGGGGGTGGAAGGGTGGGTGGGTGGGGGGGGTGGGAAGGTGGAGGGGGGGGTGGGAGGGGGGGGGGGGAGGGGTGGGGGTGTGGGGCTGGGTTGTGGTGTGGGGAGGCGGGGGGGGGGGGGGGGGGTGAGGGGGGGTGGGGGAGTGGGGGGGAGGGGGGGAATGGGAGGTTGATGGGGGGCGGGGGTGGGGGTGATGGGGGGGGGGGTAAGAGGGGGGTCAGGAGGGTTTCGAGGGGGGGTGGGGGGTGGGTGGGTTTTGGTGGGGGTGGAGGGATAGGTCAAGGGAGGGTGTGGGGGGGGGGGGTGAGGGGGGGGGGGGAGGGGGGGCGGTGGTTGCGGATAGGAGGGGGTAACGTCGAGGGGGGTGGTAGGGTGTGGAGATAGATTGTCGGGCTGGTGAGGAGGGGGGGTGTGGCGGGAGGGTCTGTAAGGGTCGGGGGGAGAGGGGGTGGTGGGGTGGGGGGAGGGGGGTGGCGGGTGGGGAGCAGGGGGGGTGGGGGGGTAAGGTTGTGGAGGGGGGGGGGGGGACGGTGGAGGTAGCTGGTTGGATGTTGTTTGTTGCTTTTTATTTTTTATTTTTTTTTTTTTTTGATTTTTTATAATTCTTTTCCCCCCTCTTAATATTTTTATCACTTTTCTCTTTCATCAGTTAGTGGTTAATCCCCCCCCCCCCCCTAATTTTACTCCAATTATAGTTCTAGGGGTTGGTAGTTTGTAGATGGTGTACCGGTGTTGTGTTTTCTCTGAAACACACATAAGGTTAACCCCTCTTAAGGTTGGGTGCGTTTTCTCCCATCAATCCCCCCCCCCCTATCCAACCACACCCCTCCCACCCCCCCCCCCCCCCCCCACTGGACCACCCGCCCCCCCCCCCCCCCCCCCCCCCCCCCCGCAGATGTGTGTGTATGAGTTCGTGCCGCCAGCACCCCCCCTGGGGTTGTTGTGTGTACGAGGTGGTGTGGGTGGGAGTTGTGGGGGGGGGGTTGGTTAGGGTGTGTAGGGGGGGGGTTGGTTGGGAGCGAGAGGCGCGTGTCGGTTTATCTTATTGCGCAGGGGCGTAGGTTTTAGGATCTAGGTAAAGATGGGTTCGTTTATTTTTGCTGGGTGGAGGGGGGAGGCGTGTGGGGGGTTGTGAGGGGTGGGTGGGGCGGTGGTGTGGTGCTAGTGTGGTGGGTGGGTTTGTGTTGGAATCCGGGTTAGAGGGTTGGGCGGCGGGCCCCGCGTAGTGTACTGTTGCCGGGCCGTTTTGTGGTGGGCGGGGGGGGGGTTTGTGGGTGTGGGGTGTTTTTTTCACTTGGCACGATACATGTTATTTTTTTTATGGTGGGAGGTGTGGGGGGGGGCACCGGTGCGAGCAAGGGGAGGGGTGGGGGGGGATCAGGGGGGCTGTGGGCGGTGGGTGGTTGTTAGTGTGGGGTTGAGGGATGGTGGGGGCGGATGGGGTGGGGCGGGGGGGGGAGGGATGGTTGGGGGAGCGGGTGTTTGTGGGCAGGGTCGTTTCGTGGTTGTGTGTGGGTGGGGTGGGGGGGGGTGTTGGTGGGGGGACGGGGGTGGGTGGAGGAGGCTGGTGGGGTGGGGGGGGTGGGGTGTGTGGGGGTGTTACGGGGGGGGGGGGTGTGTTGGGACGGGTGTGGCTGGTCGGAGGGGGGCGGGGTTTAGAGCTGAGTGTAGATGGCTTTTGATGTGATCGGGTATTGTATCTGTTGCGATCGTGCTTTTGGTTTGGGAGGTGGTGGGAGGGGGCGGTGTGGACGGGGGGTGTTGAGGGCTGGGGGGGGGGGGGGCGTTGGGGGTTAGCGTGGGGGGTCGTTCGACGGTGTCGGAGGGGAGGAGGGGGGGGGCGGGGGTTTGGGTGTAGGGTCATGTCTTTGATGGTGATGGGGGGGTGGAAGGAGTGCGTTGTGCTGTATGGACGGGAGGAGTGGTTGGGGGCGTCTGGTCGGGGGTGTCTGGGTGTGGAGGGGGGGGGGGGGGGGAGGGTGGGGGGGGGGGGCCGTGGCGGGGTGGGGGGGGGGGGGGCGGCCTTGTGAAGAGTGTTGGGACGGTTCAGGGTTTGGGGGGGGGGTTCTTTGGTCGCAGGGGGTGCGGTGGGGGGGGGGGTGTTTGGTGGTTTTGTGGGGATGTTGTGGGGGGGGGGGGGGAGACAGGGAGGGTGGTGCCGGTAGCGGGGGGGGGGTAGTGTTGGGGGGCGATGGGTGGGCAGTGGCGGGGGTGGCGAGGGGGTTTGCAGCCTTGGTGTGTTATGTATTGTTTTAAGTGTTTTTTATTTTTGTATGGTTATTTTTGTACACTGTGCGTCTTGCGATATTTTCAGTTGGCTCTTATAAGTGCCGACTGATTGGTTTCGGTGTCGCCATTGTTTTGATGGTGTAAGCGGCTTGTTTTTCCTTTATTTGTGAGGGTTTCTTGACTTTTATGCGTTATTTGCTTTTGCTGGTATCTGAGTTGTTCGAGGTAGTTCTGTGGCTTTTGATTAGTTTTCCTTGATTCTCACGTGTCACAAGGGGAAGTTGGGCGTCGTCTTGGGGGGGTTATTGGTTCTCAGTTTTGACGTCTGTTCCCGCTAGGAACACTGGAGCTTCGTTATCGTGGTTGCCTTGCCGGTGGAACACGCGCTTGGTCAGTCGCGGTGGTTGGGGGCATGGGTGGAGGCTGTGTCAGGGTGCATCGGGGGGGGAGTCGGCCCCCCCTAAGTGGGTGGGGGGGCTCGGGGGGAGGAGGGGGGGAGTGTGAGGGGGGGTGGCCGGGTTGGTCAGGTCTGGTGCCGAATGTGTTGGGGATGACGGGGTGGTGGGGGTGTTGGCCTGCCTTGGGGCGCGTGTTTGATGACGGCGAGTTCTTTAATCTTTGGGATGGTTTCTGGGTGGGTACTGTTGGTAGGTGCTTAAATTGTTCCCGTTGCTTTGTGCTCTGATCTTTATTGGCTTTGTTTTGTTGCTTTTTTCGTTGTGTTTTTTGTATTGATTGGATTTTCTTTGCCTTTCTTTTGTGTGTGTTGGTTGCCTTTCTTTTTTTGGTGGCTACGCCGTTTTTTCTCTTTTGTTATTACTTCTATGTTGGTGATTGGTTGCTTTGTCGGGACACCTGTAACGGCACGCTTAGCGTCTTACAGTTCGTCTTTTGGTGGTCTGGATTTGCGTTTTGATGTTTATTTGTTTTTTTTTGTTGTGTGTATGTTTGCCTGTCTGTTTTTGCTTTTTAGTGGTTTGTTTTTTGGTTGCAGCTCTTGTTTTGGTTGTTGGATCTTGTTTTTTTATTTGGTGTCAGTTTCTTTTGTGCGTTTCTGGTTACCCTTTGGTGGTAGGTTACGGTGTGGGAGACTCCAGGCTTTTTGATTTGGGTAGTAGTTTTTCTTGGTATTCTGTTCTTTTGCACTTTTCTTGCTTCTTTTTTTGTATGTGTGGTTGTGTTATTTTGGTCGCGAGCGGTTGGGGGGAGTGTGGGGGCCACGTAGGTGCGCGCTTGCACTTACTTGGGGGTGGGGTGTGGTGGTGTGGGAGGGGATCGTTCTGGGTGACATTTTTGTGCGTGGTTTTAGCTTCTTTGGGAATGTATACGCACCGTTTTGTGCCTCGCTTCTGAGTCTAGCTCCTTTTTGGTGCACAATGCTTAAACGCCCGCCCGCTTCAGACCCATTTTTTGTTTTTAACTGGTGCGTGGTATGGGGGGGGATAGGGGGGGGTTTGATTGGGGGGGACTTGTGGTCATTGCTGGGTGGGGGATAGGGGTGCCGGGGGAGGAAAACTGTTGAGTTAATCGTTAGTTTATTATGAGAATTCTGGTTGTGATTGGTGTGGTGCGTCAACGATTTGGGCGTGTTAGGTCTGGGAGGGTGTGGCCTGGGGGTGGGTGGGGGGGGGGGGGGGGGGTGTGGGGGGGGAGTACCCCCCGCCCCCCCCCGGGGGGGGGGGGCGGGGGCGGTGGGGGGGGGGGGTGGGTGGGGGGAGGGGGGAGGGGGTTATTTATGGTGTGTCAGTGCTTGGTCTTTTTATGTTATTTTTTTAAGAGGCTTGAGTTTTATCTTCTTGACTTCACGCTTTTTCTTTGCCGCTCTATTTTTTCATTTTCTGCTCACTATTTTTGATGTTATCTTCTCCAGAGATCTGCCTGCTCGCAGGGTGAATTTCTCCAGCGACTTGGGTGCTATTAGCAAGTACGTACAGTTAAATGTTTCAAAGGAGGAACATTGTCTTGTATCTTCAAACTCCATGGAATCTGACGTGAAGAGGCAAAGGCATAAGACTGGAATCCAGGTGCCATAAATGTGCTTAAAAAGATAGCTGCTGTCATGCTTTTAATTTGATGTTGCTGAGGGATCTCATGTGGAAAGGAAAAGAATGGGTCAGGGTATTTTGAATAAATAGCATCCTGTGTTTGTTGGTAATGTACGCATCACACAAGCACACATCATACTCCTATTGTTTATTCCTTCTTGTTAGCCTCAGATTTTGTTTGCTGATAGGGATGTCGAGCATGAAGTCCAGATTCAGGTCACTTGTTTCATTGCCCAACATCTGCAGTCCACAAGCCTGAACCAGAAAATCAAGACTCAAGGATGAGGAACTACCAGAGCCAATGAGGAAGTACCGAAGAAAGGTACAAGGATTGAACACTGATGTAATGAAAATTAATTGCAAAAAACGGATATGGTCCTGAAAGATGGTTGCTGACCCGAAACAATCACTATCCATGCCTCTCCAGAAGATGCTGGCTTGACATCCTATTTGAGTTATTCAACATTTTGTGTACATCTCAGATTGAACAGCTCATTACTTGCGAGATTTAGAAAGATGAATGAGGAGATCTCATTGAAAACTACCCGATATAATGAATGGCCAGAGTAGAGTGGAATGTGCGATGAGGATGTTATCCAGTAGTAGGAGAGTCGTAGACTATGAGGGACCAGTGTCAGAGTAATAAGGATAGTACCCTTTAGAATGGAGATAAGGTATTTCTTCGCAACCATAGGGTGGTGGAATCTGTGAAATCAGTTTCATTACTCGCGTTTTCGCACCAAATCTCTTCGCCTGCTTCGGTTTGTGTGGAGCGGTTAAAGAAAATTCTGTCCTTTTTGATTGAGTTATAAATTTGGCATTTCATACAATCAGTACTTGCTTTTTCTTGTACCACCTGGACAAGGATGAATAAATGAAGTTTCTGAGATGATCCCTTTTGTTTGCTTCTTTAGGAAAAGCATGGTCATATTGAACAACCTGTATCTCGTGCAGAATAGAACCTCCCCCTTCAATCACCAGTCCTCCTCCTTTAGACCTGATGCCTTGGTACTTTGGTATAGACCACCTACACCATTGGGTTAGTTATAGGAACCAAAGCCCGAAAAGTGGATGATAAAACACTATCTTAGGTCTATCAAAGCCACTGAAACCCAGGAAACTGGAGAGTGCGAGTGCGATATACTTTTTTAATTGCATTTTGACCTCATTATTCTACTGTATGTGTACTAGTGGTTGTTAAATCTGCAATACTTCCATTGCACACACCTTCCAAATATTGTTTTGTTTGTGTACACCCGCTTTTATGTTGTCTCAGAGCTCTTAGGAGTTCCTAAGTACGCCAGACTGATCTATGATGTATTCCTGATTATATCCCTCACATTGGAATTTACATTTCACTCCTCCTCTTCCTCCTTATCTGACATCCTGTTGTTCCGTCTCGACTCTCTCCACCTGCTTGTAAAGCCACATCGCCACATGTATCCAGCTTTCATTGCCGCCTTTGTCCCACCTGCCCCACCGTCTCTTTTCGCTTTCTCTCCCCCCTATTTCAATCAGTTCTGAGGATGGGTCTCGGACTCCTTCAAACGCGCTTGTCCATTCCCTCACAGATGCTGACGACCCGCAGAGTTACTCCGGCACTTTTTACTTTATGCGAATGATCTTTCTGCAGCTCCTTGTGTTCAGAATGATCTTGTATTCAGAATGAAATCTTGTATTTCAGGTTCTCCAGCACTGCTTTGTTCGCATGCTCGCACAGTTTCAATCATCTTTTGTTCCCTCAACTTGTGTCATTGCATTCTTGCTATTTAAAGTCTTCCAGAAGAATCAGGGGTGTTAGCCAGCATTCAAGCACTCTCTTAGTGTCTGTCATAAGCATGAGCAATTTTCATCTGCAATCTATCCCGTAATATTAGATGATTTTACTTTTCATGCCCCCTCTTCTCAGCAGAATTATAAAGTACACCTAGATTTTCTCATGTGCAAGTTCTTTTGCTCAGTTTGCGTACCCTGAATGTTGTCTAAAACAATTATCCAGATTAACTCAATGGAGCTTCCTGTGCAAACTTAGCAATGTCAGCAAGACTGCCCCCGCTTAGCGCTGCTCTTCTTAATGCTAGTAACCTAGCCCATCCGGTTAATGAAGCAAAGGTTGCGTAATCCTTCACTAGGTATTTCCAACATATAGAACAATACAGTTTAAGTTTAGTACAGCACAAGAACAGGCCTTTCAGCTCACAAGTCTGTGCTCAAACGATAGATGCCTAAGATATCATTATCTACCTGGCCACTACCATATCCCTCCATTCCCATGCATATTAATTAGATTAGATTTGATTAGATTTGATTACCCTTTATTGTTCAATTCAGCACCTTTCGATTTCATGAACGAAATTTCGTGCTGCAGTCATACATATATTAAAGTAACAAATGCAACAATAAACATCAAATTTAAAAGACATCACCACAGTGTAGCTTCACAAGCACTCCTCACTGTGCTGGAAGCAAAAAGTACTTGTCTTTGTACTCTTCCCTCCTTGTTCTTACCTCTGTCTGAGGCGATTCCAGGCCTCCTTGATGTGTGACCCCCGCTGGGTGTTGGTAAGGCGATGTCAGTCCCACGGCTGCATGATCAGCTCTCCGCGAAACGGGCGGTTTCATACTCCGTCGCCGGGCGGTGAAAGCTAGCGAAGCTGACCGCCTCTCCAGTCCAGCTGTTCCACTCAAGCTCTGTTGTGTGCGGGTAGCGCTCAGAAAAATCAGGTCACCTAGTGACCTGCAGTTAGCTCCCGACGATGTCGTCCACTGGGCCCGCGAGCCGGCCTCTGAAGCTGGCCTCCGACTGCTGCAGGACGACGCCGCCAGAAAAACGGACCCCACCAGCTCCAAAGTCAGGACACAGCTCCAATTCGGGCCCGGCTGCGCCGCATACCGGAACGCCGGGAGCCCCCCCCCCCCCCGATTGGCCGCCACACGCTCCGAAAGTCGGGCCACTGCTCCAACGTCGGGTGCTGCTCCAAGTCGGGCCGTGCTCGCTACCGGATGCGCCAGCTGAGTGCCGTACACAGATCCGAAGTCGCATTCGGCCACAGCTCCAAGTCGTGGTCTGCTGTTCCAAGTCGGGCCGCTGCCGCTACCGGAACGCCTGAGTGCCCGCCACAGCTCCAAGTCGGGCCACAGCTCCAAAGTCAGCCACAGCTCCAAGTCGGCCGCTGCCGC
Organism: Okamejei kenojei; assembly: GCA_035221665.1. NCBI lineage: Eukaryota > Metazoa > Chordata > Chondrichthyes > Rajiformes > Rajidae > Okamejei > Okamejei kenojei. The sequence goes on from CM069142.1 coordinate 3,626,871, forward strand.
TACCGGAACGCCGGAGTGCCGGCCGCCACAGCTCCAAGTCGGGCCACAGCTCCACTGCTCCAGTCGGGCTGCTGCTTCCAATCGGGCCGCTGCCGCTACCGGATACGCCTGAGTGCCGCCAACAGCTCCAAGTCGGGCCACAGCTCCAAAGTCAGGCCACAGCTCCAAGTCGGGCCGCTGCCGGCTACCACAGGAACGCCTGAGTGCGCCACAAGCTCCAAGTCGGGCCGCTGCCCGCTAGCCAGGTCGGGCCAGTCGGGCCACTGCGTGCTGCCGGAACTGTTCGCCACAGCCCCGAGGCCGTCAGCATCCGCCATTAGGCCTCAGCGCAGACGGAGACAGGGGACACGACAAGAAAAGGTTGTATCCCCCCGAAGGAAGAGACTAAACCATGTTTCTCTCTCCCACCACCGCCCACACTTAACACAACCTAAAAACTAACTATACTAAACTAAACTAAAACAGACATAAGAAAAACAACAACAAAAAGAAAAAACAGACGGACTGCAGGCGAGCCGCAGCTGCCAGGCAGCGCTGCCACTTCCGATATATCCGACATATCCCCATGCCTATCCAAAGTCTCTTAAATGCCACTAGGGTATCTGCTTCAACCACCAATCCTGGCAGCACATACGAGGCATTCACCACCCTCTGCATTAAAAATAACTGCCACGCGCATCACCTTTAAAATTTGCCCTTCTCGCCTGAAACCTATGGCCTCTAGTATTTGATTTTTCCATCTTGGGGAAAAAAATTCTGACTGTATCTATGCCTCTCATAATTGTATATACTTCTATCAGGTCCAATGTTCCAGAGACAACAATCCACGTCTGTCCAACCTGCCCCTGTAGCTAACACCCCCTACACCCCACCAGGCAACCATATCTGGTAAACCATCTGCATCCCATCCCCAAAGCCACCACATCCTTCCTGCAGTGAGGGCGACCGGAACTGCACACAATACTCTAAAAACATTCTAATCCACTTGAATCTAGTGGCCTCCACAGGCAATTTTGTTTTATTTTGTAGGGAAAAATGGTAACAGGGCATGTGAATTACTCTAACGAAGTAAATATATGTTGGCACACAGATAATGATTACAAGACAGGACAAGGTAATTACAGTGTTTGCAAATGACAACACTATGGTGGAACATGCAGATGGAACTAGGATTACAACATTCTTTCAGGATATCTCAATCCCAGATTCTGAGATGCAAGATGAAAATGGTAAACATTCCTGTTATTCCTGTTTATATGAGATTTTATTTGCATTTTTATCCAACTGACATATTAATGTAACATGCCCCCCCAAAATAACAAAAAATTGTCATGTTTCATGTCATACTGTAGTAGTGGATTCCAGTTACTCTGGTGCTCATATATTGTATTCGCGAAAAACACGGGTGCTCTCAAGAAAGCATCCATCAAATCTCAGTCAGCAAAATATCTTCTCGCATGAGAACAGCAACAATTAGCTGTGCCTTTACTTCAGCAGGAAATCCCAATGGTTTTCACAGAAGCATTATCAAATAAAATGTAGCAATCAACAATGTAAAAATATTTAGACACCCTTCTTCAAACCCAACCCGAAACATTGCCTATCCATGTTCCCCAGGGATACTGTCAGACCCAGCATTACAGATTACTCCAGCATTTTGTGTTATTTTTTGTTAAGCTAGCATCTGCAGTTCCTTGTATCTAAAAAGATATCAGAGCCGATGCCTAATAAAGACACAAAGTGCTGGAGTAACCTCGCAGATCAGGCAGCAGCTCTCGAAAAGACAAAATGTGTAGGAATGAACTGTGTCACCCATTCCTTCTTTCCAGAGATGATATCTGACCCGCTGAGTTCAGCACTTTGTGTCTTTTTTTGTAAACCAGCATCTGCAGTCCCTTGTTTCTCCAGATGACTAATAACCTGGTCAAATTTATGCCAAAAATGCTGGAAATACTCAGCCGGTCAGGCACCATCTGTGGAGATATAAACCGCGTTAATGTGACCCTTAGAACATAGACCAGTGCAGCACAGGAACATGCCTTTAGCCCACAATGTCTGTGCAGAACATGATGCCAAGATAAACTAATCTCACATGATCCATATCCATGTTTCTATCTAAAAGCCTATTAAACGTCACTATTGTATCTGCCTGGTCAAAGCAACGTACGTGAATTATATGTGACTTTCAAAACAAAATTAGAAACATTTCATTGTTATTTCATTGTTATGACATATCGATGAGTTAACAGAACAGTAGAGCATGGGAATGGCCCTTCAGCCCACAATGTCCGTGCCAAACACAATGTCAAGTTGTTAATCACCTCCGCGTGCACGTGATCCATATCCCTCCATTCTCTACATATCCATGTGCAGATCTAAAGGCCTTCTGACCGCCACAATTGTATTTGTCTCCACCACCATCCCCAGCATCACCATCCTCTGCCACCCTTTCATCAGAACTGAGAGGTAGAACTAGTTGCAAGGAAACAGGGAAATGGGGAAGAAGGTGGATTGAATGTTGAAATTGATGGCAGATTGCCGTTATCTGTAGTAGTTCTCTTTGGGTCAGGGCAGTAACTTTTAAAGAGAGTGCTAGAGAGGCAAGTCAGAGATTCAGTTTTTGGTAACTGAAGTCACCTTGGTCAGTTGCAGTGTAATCTAGAGGTAGATTTGTGGAAGTGCAGATGTCTCTGGCATTTGTTGGGCTGGACGACATAAGAGAGAGAGAGAGAAAGGGAGGGAAAGGGCCTTGATGTGAACTGAAAAGCTAGGATGGGAACCATAACAGGAGTCAATGTAGGTCAATAGGCAGTGGGACATTAGGCAAACAAGACTTGGCATAAGGTAGATAATGGACAGCAACGTTTTGGATGACCTCCAGCTAAAACAATAAGAACAAAATAAATTACATTATTCAAGCTGTGATTCTGGAATTCTGCTTTCAGCATTTAGTCAAAGACCTTGTGACACCAATTTTTCAATTCCTCCAGAGGAGAAATGTCCAAGTGAATTATATAAATGATTTCCAGAAGCAAAAGCAGAAGTTGTTCATTGTCATAGCATATGTGTGAGTTAACAGAACAGCACAGGAACAGGCCAAACATGATGCCAAGTTCAAGTATTCACCTCAGCTTGCAAGTGATCCATATTCTTCCATTTCATCCATATTCAAGGGACATGAGTGTTTAATTGTCATATGTCCTGAAGCAGAACAATTAAATTATTTCTTGCAGCAACCTCCACGTACCTATCTAAAGCCTTCTAAATGCCACTATCGTATATAAATCTTACCACACGTGGCAGGGCATTCCAGGCACCCACCACCGTCTGTGTAAAAAAATCTTGCACCCGCACATCACCTTAAAACTTTGCCCCTCTCAACTTTAAACCCTCTGGTCCCTCACATTTGCTGTCTGACCTGTTGATTTCCTACAGCATGGTGTTCTGCTCAAGATTCCCGCATCTGTAGCTTCTTGTGTCTCCACAAGTTTATTCATTTGAACAAGGATCGTAGAGCTTCATGGAAAAAGGCAAAAATAAGTTTGGAATGTTAGATTCCGTGGGATTCAAGGAGAGATAGCTGAATGGATAGAAAATTGGCTTCATGGAAGGAGGGTGATAGTGGAAAGTTGCTTTTCTGAATGGAGGCCTGTGACTAGTGGTGTGTCTCAGGGTTCAATGTTGGCACCATTGGTGTTTGTTATCTATATCGGTGATTTGGATGAGAACGTGCATGGCATAGTTAGCAAGTTTGCAGTTGACACTAAAGTGGGTGGTATTGTAGATAATGAAGGTTGTGAAAATTTGCAGCAGGTGGGCTGAGAAATGGTTGATGGAATTTAATGCAGAGAAATGTGAGGTGTAGGATTCTGGGAGTTCTAACATGGACAAGACCCACATAGTGAATGATAGGGCTCTGCGGAGAGTTATAGAGCAGAAGGATCTAGGTGTACAGGTGCATCGTTCATTCAAAGCAGCGTCACAGGTAGATCGGGTGGTCAAAATGGCTTTTGGCATATTGGCCTACATCAGTCAGAGCATTGATAATAGAAGTTGGCAGGTCAAGTTGCAATTGTGTAAGACATTGATGAGGCCTCATTTAGAGTATTGTGCGCAGTTTTTGGCACCATGTTATAGGAAAGATGTTGTCAAGCTGGAAAGAATGCAGAGAAGATTTACGAGGAGTTTAAGAAGGAACTGCAGATGCTGGAAAATTGAAGGTAGACAAAAGTCCTGGAGAAACTCAGCGGGTGCAGCAGCATCTAAGGAACGAAGGAAATAGGCAACGTTTCGGGCCGAAACCCTTCTTCAGACTGATGTAGGGTGGGGGGGGGGGGGGGGGGGGGAGAAGAAAGAAAAAAGGAAGAGGAGGAGCCCGAGGGCTGAGGGAGAGCTGAGAAGGGGAGGAGACAGCAAGGAGAAAGCAAGAAAGAAAGTGGTGAATTCAACGTTTATGCCACTAGGGTGCAGACTGCCCAAGCGGAATATGAGGTGCTGTTCCTCCAATTTACAGTGGGTCTCACTCGGGCCATGGAGGAGGCCCAGGACAGAGAGGTCGGATTCGGAATGGGAGGGGGAGTTGAAGTGCTGAGCCACCGGGAGATCAGGTTGGTTAATGTGGACCGAGCGGAGGTGTTCGGCGAAACGATTGCCAAGCCTACACTTAGTCTCACCGATGTAGATCAGCTGACATCTAGAGCAGCGGATGCTATAGATGAGGTTGGAGGAGATGCAGGTGAACCTCTGTCGCTCCTGGAATGACTGCTTGGGTCCTTGAATGGGGTCGAGGGGGGAGGTAAAGCGACAGGTGTAGCACCACTTGCGGTTGCAAGGGAAAGTGCCCGGGCAGGGGGCGGAGCGGGAGGGAAGGGAAGAATTGACCAAGGAGTTCCGGAGGGAGCGGTCATTGCGGAAAGCAGATGGTGGGGAAATGGGAAGATGGGCCACGTTGGAGGTGGCGAAAATGACGGAGGACTATTTGTTGTAAAGATTTACGAGGATATTGCCACGATTTGAGGGCCTGAGTTAATGGGAGAGGTTGAGTAGGCTAGGACTCTATTCCTTGGAGTGCAGGAGGATGAGGAGTAATATTATACAGGTATACAAAATCACGAGAGGAATAGATCGGATAGACGCAGAGGCTCTTTCCCAGAGCAGGGGAATGAAGAACCAGAAGTTTAGGGTGAGGGGGGAAATATTTAATAGGAACCTGAGTGGTAACTTTTTTACACAAATGGTGATGTGTGTATGGAACGAGCTGCCAGGGACGTATTTGAGGCAAAGACTACCGCAAGGATTAAGAAATAGTTAGACAGGTACATGGATAGGGCAGGTTTGGAGGAATATGGGCTAAACGCAGACAGGTGGGACTAGTGCAGTGTGGCTGAAGGGCCTGTTTTCTTGCTACAAGATTCTATGACTATAACTGTTGCTTTTTTATTTTGTTTGTGTTATTTTTTTAATGATTTCATGATTTAAAAACATTTGATTTTTAGTTGATTTTTCATGTAGAATATCGTTACGATTGTATTTTGTTTATAATGGCTTTTGCATGCAAGCTTCTGAACATCAGAGACATCTGGCTGATAGTTATTGGAAGCAGGGTTTCTGAAAGTTATTTCAGCACAGTTTCATGGGCAGGGTTTACTCTGGCCTGCTTACATTAACTGATGACATTATCTTAATCCCTGTCACTACGGTGGTGTGGTGTGGCGGCGCCTAACGGCAGCGGCTCGACTGCAGTCCTTCTGCCTTTTTATAATTTTTGTCTCATTAAATGTATGTGTTGATTCTAGTTTTTATTATTTTTTAGCTGTGTATATGTGGGGGGTGGGGGGAACCGTTTAATCTCTTCCCTGTACGGGGGACCCGACTTTTTCCCTGTCGGGTCTCCGGTGTCGTTGGGCCTAACATCGTGGAGCCAGCGGCGGCCTCCAACCGGAACCAACCTGAGGGCTCCAGTCGCCGAGCCTGTGGACTCGCCTTCGCGGAGCTGGCCGACTTCGGAGCGGGAGGAGCTGTGGTGGCGCGCGGCTGCGACCCTACTTCAGAGCTTCAGAGGCTCCGGCCGCAGGCCCGGTGGACAGGAACATCGGGAGCTCGCAGGCCCTTGGTGGGAGACCGCTTTTCGCAGCTCCCGCAATGGCAACTTCTCCCGCTGGGTTTAAAAGACTCGGAGCGGGGCCTAACATCGCCCGGCGCGCGGACTTACTTACCATCGCCCGCCGGGGGCTTTAACATCGGGAGCCCCAGTTGCCTCGACTTTGCAGTTGGACTGCTAGACCATGGGAAAAGAACAAAGGGAAAAGATAAGACTTTTGCCTTCCATCACAGTGAGGAGGTGTTGGAGATTCACTGTGATGGATGTTTGTGTAAATTGTGTTAAGTGTGGGTCTTGTTTTTTTTGTAATGTTAAGACTGTAGAAATGCAAGTTTGTTCAAACCAAACTGTTTGAATGACAATAAAAGGCATTCTATTCTATTCTACTCCGGGTCTCTTCATCTGAACCTGCAAAATAAGCCTTTGAAATTGGAATGAGCCGCTTTGGAGGAACGGGGAATGTTGGTACAAGGCAACACAGTGGCACAGCTGGTAAAGCTGCTGCCTCACAGCACCAGAGACAAGACTTTGATCCTGACCAGGTGCTGTCTGTGTGGAGTTTATACATTCTCCCTGTGACCACGTGGGTTTTCTCCAGTTGCTCTGGTTTCCTCCCACATTCCAAAGCTGTGCGAGGTTTGTAGGTTCATTGGTTTCTGTAAATTGTCCTTAGTGTGTAGAAGTGATGACAAAGTGGGATAACATAGAACTAGTGTGAACTGGTGATCGATGGTCGGTGTGGACTCGGAGGCCCAAAGGGCTTGTTTCCATGCTGTATCTTTCATTTCAACTAAGTCCCAATGCTAACTCCACTCAGAAGATCTCAGGGCTATTTCTAGAGTTACCTGATGCTGGAATTACCTCTCAAAGTTATTTTACATATCCCAATAGTTTATTTTTTTTCTTCTGCCCTCTGCCATATGCTTGCATTGCTTCAAACAATAAATAAACTTCCCCCTGATTTTCTGATATTCCCCTAAGTGTGATGAACAAAGTCATGTCAGGGAATGAATAACAGAAGCTACATAAGCAACCACAAACCTCAGTGATCTGGATCTTAACACAAGGGTCAAGGTCACAGTGTACTGGCATCAGGCCTCACTTTAATACTGAAAGAAATCAATGACTTTATCAGTGCATTGTACTGTAGGTGAGTACTGGTCATAAGAGAGAAGGATATTCAATTCTGGTATCCCACTGGGATGGTTAATAGCCCGTAGAACTAGGCCAGTACTGGACTAGGGTGGGTAGCTCCACCCTGCTGGAAATCCATCGCAAACAAAAACCTCCTTTCTGTAAACCCATGATATTTCCAACTGATATCAAATTCTCAATTTAAGTTTAAGAAATATAAATAATCAGTTCAACGGTTGTGTGTTTTTGCAGAAAAAGTGACCAGGTACGTTAAGTGCATAAAGGTGGAGTGTGTGGGATTTGCCACAGCGTTAATGAACTGGGATGACTGTTCGTGCTGTGCTGTGTTTGGAAATGGCACAACCATCATTGCCAAGCCGAATGGACTCTACCAGGTAACGTGTCAGCTAACGCCATTCTTAAACCAAAGCAATGAGTATCAAGCTTATTAGTTATGCATATGGTGCACCCCAACATTTATTTATGAAAGGTTTAGAGGGATGTGGGCCAAACAAAGGCAAATGGGACTAGCTTAGGTAGGGCTTCTTGGTCGGTGTGGACCAGTTGGGCTGAAGCGCCTGTTTCCATTCTGATGACTAAAAGAATCAGCATGGCACAGGAGGTCTGCAGTACTTTAAAGAGTTAATTCATGGTCACATTTTATCTTTCATTCTGAGTTTACCGACAATACCAAGTGATTGGGATACAGTTTATGATATAACCATATAACCATATAACAATTACAGCACGGAAACAGGCCCTCTCGGCCCTTCCAGTCCGTGCCGACCATTTGTTTTCCCCTAGTCCCATCTACCTGCACTCAGACCATACCCCTCCATTCCCTTCACGTCCATATACCTATCCACTTTACTCTTAAATGTTAAAATCGATCCTGCCTCCACCACTTCTGCTGGAAGCTCATTCCACACAGCCACCACCCTCTGAGTAAAGAAGTTCCCCCTCACGTTACCCCGAAACTTCTGTCCCTTAATTCTCATGTCATGCCCTCTTGTTTGAATCTTCCCTACCCTCAATGGGAAAAACATATCCACGTTAACTATGTCTATCCCTTTCATCATTTTAAAGACCTCAAAGATATGGTTGGAGTCAGCCAGTCAGTCGGTTTATTTATTGTCACGTGTAGAGTGATACAGTGAAAAGCTTGATCTGTGTGCTATCCAGTCATATCACACTATAAATAAGTACCGTAGATCCTCTTCTGGAACAGCACGCTGAGCGCCGCCACATTCCGACCTCATCTTGCAATTTCCAAATCTAAAAGACAAGTGGGAGTTGATGCGACGTTGGTAAGTATCTAATTAGGACAAATAATGTCTCCAGAGGACTCTTTTCCATAAGCTCAGGAAGATAAAGATGACAACAGTGTTTCAAATATGATATCCTTTATTCTTATCAATAAGAATAAATCTCATTGTTTATAATAATAAACAATTCTATAATGATTACAACTATCTATAGGACACTATACCTTTAGATGCCACCGATCCACACTTTCTGCATAAGGCAACAGATCTGTATCCCTCCATTCCCTGCATATCCCTATCCAAAAGCCTCTTAAGCACCACTATTGTATCTGCCTCCACCACCACCCATGGCAGTGCATTACAGGCATCTATCACTCTCTGGTAGATTTATTTAAGCAGAGGGTGGTGAACATGTGGAATTATTTGCCATAGAAGGCTGTGAAGGCCGTCAATTGATATTTTTACGGCAGAGATATATATATTCTTGATTAGTACGGTTGTCAGGGGTTATGGGGAGAAGACAGGAGAATAAGGTCATAAGGAATAGGAGTAGAATTAGGCCATTCGGCCCATCGTCTACTCTGCCATTCAATCATTGGCTGATCCATCTCTCCCTCCTAACCCCATTCTGCTGCCTTCTCCCCAGAACATCTCGGGTTAGGAGGGAGGGATAGATCAGCAGATTGAATGGCAGAGTAGACATGATAGATTGAATGGCAGAGTAGACGTGATGGGCCAAATGGCCTAATTCTGCTCCTATCACTTATGACCTTATGATCTCTGTTCTAAAAAACTTTCCCATACATCTCCTTTAAACTTTACTCTCCTGACCTTAAAGCTATGCCTTCCTATCCTTGATTCTTGGGTGAATTTGTTGTAAGTAACGGGTTTGTGTTTAATCATTCCATCTACTCCCTCCTGATGATCACAATTGTTTTCAATGCTGGAACTTTACTCAGCTGTTGTTTAGTTCATTGTTAAAATTCATGTGTACAGCGAAAAGCTTTTGTTGCGTGCTAACCAGTCAGCAGAAAGACAATTCATGATTACAATTTATCCATTTACAGTATAGATACATGACAAGGGAATAACATTTAGTGCCAGGTAAAGCCAGCAAAGTCCGATCAAGGTTAGCCCTAGGGTCACCAAAGAGGTAGATAGTAGTTCAGCACTGCTCTCTGATTGTGATAGGATGATTCAGTTGCCTGATAACAGCTGGGAAGAAACTGTCCCTAAATCTGGAGGTGTAGGTTTTCACACTTCTATTACCTTCTGCTTGATGGAAGAGGGGAGAAGAGGGAGTGGCCAGGGTGCGACTCGTCCTTGATTATGGTGCTGGCCTTGCCGAGGCAGTGAGGTATAAATTGAGTCAATGGAAGGGAGGTTGGTTTGTGCGATGGCGTGAGATGCGTCCACAATTCTCGGCAATTCCTTGTGGTCTTGCGATAAAAAGCGTACTTCTTGTCGTTTGCTTTTCAGGTTTTTCCAGCAAGTACGGGACATCTTTTAATTGACCAGGTTAGCGATGCTGTATACACATCGGTGACCAATAATGATGTTGGAATGCTCTCTACTATCAATCAAATGGAACTGCAGAGCGGTGCTTATTTTATGAGATGTAACTCACCAATCATCTGTGAGGTCATGGATCCAGAGAGAAATTATTTCCAGGTGATGCAATTTACCATTCATAATTTATGCAATAGTTGCCCTATTCACCCTGGTTTTATGTCGCAGCTTTCATTAAAAATAATAGTATGCCCATCTTCTCCAGTAAATGGATTTGGTTGAAATTCTCGTAAAAGCGCAATGAATATAACTGGAATTCCAGGAAGAATTTGTTTCATTATAAAGATGATTAAAGGAAGACTTGTCTTGAGAGTCGTCAGGACTGTGTTCCAATTACTTTAGCATAAAATATTCAGCAATTTTCACAGCATTCCCCAGAGAGAGTTTTATGTGCAGAACTATGGGTCATAGGTCATTGTTGGAAAGTGGAGAATAGTGATTAGGACGGGTTGGGGAAAATTATACACCATGTAATCAGAGAAAGCTTGGGGTCTGAAGACAAATTGTGGATTTGGGTATTGTGTATAACAGGGAGAGTCTAAATGTGGAAGGATTGGGATTGCGGAGAGGCTGGGGGGTTGATGCTACATTGGCGGATGTCTAATGAACTTCCAAATTTCCCAGGTCAGCACTGCCGGAGTAAGGAATGTTGTCCCAGGGTTCTCCCCCACATCCCATACCAGTGTGTAGGTTAATTGGCCCTCTGTAAATTGCCCCCAGTGTGTAGGATGTTATCCCCCACATCCCATACCAGTGTGTAGGTTAATTGGCCCTCTGTAAATTGCCCCCAGTGTGTAGGGAGTTGATGAAAAAATGGGATAACATAGAACTAGTGTGAGTGAGCGATCAATGGTCAGCGTGGACTTGGTGGGCTGAAGGGCCTGTTTTCATGCTGTATTTTTCAATCAATGTCAAACAAGGGATCCCCAGGACAGTATCACTATGAAATGACCCAAAGGAATGGTTGCATGGGGAATGCATCATCGATTTAGGTTTAGGTTTTTTATTATCATGTGCTGCAAGGTACAAGGAAAAGCTTTGTGTTGCATGCTGTCCAGACAGATCAAACTCAAATACGATAGTAGAACAAAGTGCAACGTACAGTGCAGAATAAGGTGCTCAGCAAGGTAGTGCGTCACCTCAAGCACCCTTGAAGCAGAAGTTGCATCATACTCTCAATCAGGCACGTGCCGTGAGTAATTACTCAGGGTAGGCACTCGTCGGATTTTTTTTTTAAACCGCGCATGCACAGATTGTTCTCTCTGTAAAAATAAAATATAAAAATAAAATCTATAACAAGTCAATTTGCCCAAGGCTTCCTAGTCTCCTTTATTCTGAATTACTGAATGGGGGGTGAAGGGTGATGGCAGGTGGAGAGATGGTGGGAAAAACGGGAGCACACAGGGAAAAGTTGAATCAGTTGTCATCTTATTGAATGACACTTGTTCAAGGGACCAATTGGGGGGAGAGTTCCTTTCACAGTGTATGGGGAGTCTGTGCCAGGGGTAAAGCTTCGGGGAGAGCAGGACTGTTGAGAATGAGGGGGTCGGGGATAATGCCAGTAACTCACTCACTCACCGCTGCTGCGGCGCTCCAGGCGTGGAGCCACCACATTGTAGCCGGGGATAGAAGCAGCTCGGGTAGCTGCGAGCGGCCGCCGGGACCCGACAGTCAAACTGTCCGCCACTTCAGCGCCTTCTGCCGGCCCGCTCACCTCTGGCAGTGCTCTCCGTCTGAACACCTCTCACCTGCCGCTCGCTCACGTCAGCGGCTTCCTGCAAATCCTTAAATTCCCACAGCCGAGTAACCTCAATCGCGCTGTTGGAATTTAAGGATTTGCGGGACACGAGTGAGCCCAGCGAGTGGCAGGAGAGAGGTTTTGCACGCCTCCGTGCAAGGAGCGTCGCAAGTGGCATGTTCCCGACCCCTCCTTCACAACATTCGTGCCCCGGGCTAGACTCCCCAAATGCTATGAAAGGAGCTCTCCCCCCACCCCCACACCCCGGGACGTACGGTATTTAAAAATACAAACAAAATGTACTTACCACATTATTGATACACGAGCTCCATTCTTCTCTCCGTTTCCTAAGATACACTTAAAATAATGCCAATCCATATTTGAAAACCCCGCCAAGAAACTAGCGCTGCGCAAGCGCAGTAGGCTGCCGCACCTACGCAGTGCTGCAAAGGCAGAATTCTTTTTTTTATTTTTTTATTTAATATTTTTATTAGAAGCATTGCATATTATCTAAGGTACAACAGCACTTCAAATACAAATCAGACTTATCACAAACGTTGTACAGATATTACGGGATCATTTATATATGCTACTGTTTCTGATTTTTTTTTGGGAAGGTAAGGAAGTGAAAAAAAAAGTTAAAGTATAAATCAATAATCAAGACGTTGTGATTAAATAATAATGATTATATAATAACAAATCAAAAATAAAAAAGAATAAAGATAAACAAGAAAAATTAAAAATAAATAAAAACAATTATTATATAATTTTTAAAAAATTAAAAAAAGGAATACATCTTTACATTGAATGGAACAGTTTCATATAACAATATCTATTGAGACATGTATACAGATCCCAATACTTTTTTCATCTAATCCTACACCAGGGTACTTATTGAGTTACGGTGCTGAGCTCAGCTACCCCTTTAAGTAATCAATGAATGGAGACCATATTTGTTCAAAAAGTTCATATTTGTCCATTAGGACAAACCTAATTCTCTCCAAATGCAACGTCTCCGACATTTCCACAGTCCACATTTTGATTGGGGGGGGGGGGAGGGGGGAATAATGTTCCCTTCCAGAATTTTAATATTTTTTTTTCCAATTATCAAACAGTAGTCAAGAAAATTTCTTTGACTTACTGTTAATATTAAGCTTGAGTCAGGGACTCCTAATATTATTAACTTTAGATCAAGGTCCAATTTAGTTTTAAGAACCTTAGAGATGATTCCAAAAATATCAGCCCAATAACTATTAAGTTTTATGCATGTTACAAAACTATGCGTTAAGTTGGCTTCTAAATTCTGGCATTTATCGCAAATAGAAGAAATGTTAGGAAAAAATCTAATAGTGTAATCTATGTAATACTTTAAATTGTACCAAAGTATGTCTGGCATTTTATGAGCATCGGTGGATACGTTGTACAAAGGCAGAATTTCTGCTGTCTTCGACCCCGCTTGAAACTGACGGCTTCAGGCAGCGCTGACGGCACGTGGGCTGCACAGACTTTCAAGGGTTACAAGTGCTGCGGATGAAAGGCACGGAGAATTATGCCTACCTAAGAGATCGATCTCTTAGATAGGCATAATTCTCCCATGCCTTTATTATTTATATTTAGTAATTATGTTATAATTTTAGTCGGGGTAGGCAGTGCCTACCTTGCCTATCCTGACGGCACGTGCCTGCTCTCAATGGTGACCAACAATGCATGTGTCCACTTGAACATTCCCAGAAATGGTTATTATTGCACTTAGCTGCTTCCAACACGATGCTGAAAAAGACAGCATCATGGCATTGAATTTCAAAGCAAGAGAGTTTTAATGACATGTGTTTCTAGTGCAGTAATTGAGTTTTACAAACCGATTTAAGCATATTTAAGTTTAGGTTTAATATTGTCACTTATAATACAGTGTACACTGTACGTAAAAGATAACAAAACGCTTTATTTTGATTGCTAACCAATCAGATCAAATAATACAATACATAAATTCAATCAAGTCAAATTCATGTACAATAGGTAGAGCAAAGGGGAAGATACAGAGTGCAGAATATAGTTCTCAGCATTGTAGCGCACCAGTCACAGAGACAAAGCCCAATGTCCGCAATGGGGTAGAGGTGAATCGGACGGTACCCTAGCTTATGGAAGGACCGTTCAGAAACCTGATAACAGAGGGGAAGAAGCTGTTCCTGCGTCTGGTGGTGCACGCTTTCAAACTACTATCTTCTGCTGGATGGGAACCTGTCATTGCGAATTTAAGTTAATGGGAAACAAAAGTCAAACAGATCAGTATAGACATATGTAAAGATGAACAAGAGTTGGTTCAGAATAGAAAATTAGCAGGGATCCCCAAAGATGATGTAAATGATGAATGATTCTGCTTTATATGGAATATAATTTGTATGATAAAGATGTTCTGTAACCAGTAACGATTGCAAATTCATCTATGGCATGATTTATAAAGATAGTTCAAACCTATTTCATTTTATACATTAGGTAATGTTAGATGGAAATATATTTTCTACCATTTACAATGACAAACAGGAGAGCGAACACCAACTGGTTAAACATCAACCCATCACTTACAGCAAACACAGCCCAAGGTTTGTTACTAATTTACTTTAAAAGGATTATACTGGACAGTCAGCCAGTGCATAAGGGAGAAACTCCCACATGCAGAATAAATATAACATTAAATATCTCCTATCAAGATGGTGTTGTCTGTGAAGGGCAATAGGTCTAAAATGAATATTGAAAACATGGTCCCAATGCCGTCTTTCATTGTAGCTGTTCTTCTGTTTTATTGCCTGCAGAACAGGTCCATGTTGCACTATCAATAATGGTGGTGTTAGTTAACACTGATCCACCAACTACCTGAAAGTTTGCATTGCATTCAATGTATTAATAAGGTGTGGAAACGATTGAATCCTATTTTCAATTTTAATTTTATAGTAGTTGGATTAACCTGCACGTGGGATTATTGCTTGTGTGACTAAAATATAAAATGAAACACTAACTAAAGATCACAAAGAATCTTTGGGTTTTGATGTAACACTGATGGTTAATCTAGAATGTGGCTCTTACATCTGCCTGGAATGCCAGATGCCAGACTCTTGAGTAAACCACAAAGTGCTGGAGGAACTCAGTGAGTCAGGCCTCATCTGGGGAGAGATTGGAGAGATGACGTTTTGGGTCGGACCCCTTCTTTAGACTAATTTCGTCCTCTAGTGCTTTGTTTTTTGTTTCCACATCTGCCCATTTGAGCCTTTCTCTTGAGTATCTTTTGAAGGTGTATCTAGTGATGTACTACTTGATTTTTCAACAATGTTTCCTAACTGTTAAAAATATTTATTACTAGACGTTGATTGGGCCAAGTATTGTGTTTAGATTTGATAACCCTGCTAACCTGTTTAGATTTGATAACCCTAGAGTGCAGAAAAGATTTACGAGGATGTTGCCAGGACTCGAAGGCTTGAGCTGAAGGGAGAGGTTGGGTAGGCTTGGTCTTTATTCCGCCGAGTGCAGGAGGCTGAGGGGTGATCTGATAGAGGTACATAAGATCATGAAGGAAATAGATAGGATGAATGCATTGAGTCTTCTACCCAGGGTAGGGGGGTCAAGAACCAGAGGACATGGCTTTAAGGTGAGAGGGGAGAGATTTAATAGCAACTTGAAGGACAACTTTTTCCACAGAGGGTGGTGGGTACATGGAACAAGCTGCCAGAGGAGGTAGTTGGGGTAGGTACTAGAACAACATTTAAAATACATTGGACAGGTACATGGATAGGAAAGGTTTGGGCCAAACCTGGGCAAATGGGAGTAGCTTAAATGGGATTTCTTGCTTGGCATGGACAAGTTGGGCTGAACAGGCTGTCTCTGTATTATATGGCTCTTTGGCTCTTAGCCATATGACTTTCTTTGCTTATTGACACCTGCCTCGATTAGATTGATCATTCAACAATACATGACAATAGGTGATCCCATCATGCTGACAGCGGATATCTGTGTACCTGTGATCTGCATCACCATCTAATCGGCAGTCATACTGACCTTTAAATAATTATTAAGTAATGTATAAGTAATATTGTATAAATGTACATGTAACATCGATTTGCTTCACCCAACAGATTGTTTATTCTGCACGCCGATGGCTCAGGAACTGAATTATTACGATCAAGTGACGTTGAAGAATACATATATCGCGCATGCACCAATTCAACTACAGCAGTGTTGAAAGAGCAGTTGCCAGAATACCCAGGTCATGAGATACAAGTTAAAATGATCTGAAACACACTTAAATTATTGTTACAAAACCACTGTGGTCTACTGAACAGTAATTCTGACTGCAATGAGTTCTGGTGTTTTGATTTCTCCAAAATGTTTTTGCAGCCTTCTACTAAATTACATTCTACAGCACCTGTGTATAATCATTTATAGTCATACAGCATGGAAACAGGCCCTTCGTCCAACTTGCCCACGCCCACCGATGCCTCATCTACGCTACTCCCATCTGCCCTTGTTTGGCCCATATCCCTCTAAATCTTTCCTCTCTATGTATTTGCCCAATGCCTTTCAAATATAGTATCTCCCTCAACTACCTCCTCTGGCAACGTGTTCCATATATCTACAACCCTCTGAGTGAGAAAGTTGCATATTAAATCTTTCCCCTCCCCTCACCATAAACATATGTTCTCTGGTTCTTGATTCCCCTACTCTGGGTAAAGGAGCCTGTGCATTCACCTTATCTATTTCTCCCATGATCTTATACAGTTCTATAAGATCACCCCTCAGCCTCCTGTGCTCCAAGGAATAAAATCCTATCCTGCCCAACCTCTCACTGTAGCTCAGGCTCACAAGTCCTGGCAAAATCCCCGTAAATCTTCTCTGAACTCTTACCTTTCCACAAGCTTCATATAAGCCTGGTTTGAACACAAAAATAGACTACAATCCTCCCATCAGTATGTCACAATAGTGAAGGCAGTGATTTAAAATCGTATTAGTCGAATCACTAAAGACTTTAGCAGAAGCAGAGCCCTTTAGCAATTTCACAGCATTTGGCAACAAGTGTGGGATAGGAAATCCAGAGGCCATCCATTGATAATGTGTTACTGGAGAGGAACACTGAAGTTATAATCAATGCCGTATTAACAGCATTATGGGCCCCCGGGCAAAGCAGTGCACTGGAGCCCCTACCTACACATTTTCTTTTCGTTCCCGTTTTTTCACATCGCTATAATCTGAATCTGGATACCAACTCCTGGCTTTCAATTCATTTTCACAAATATTTGTCTCTGATTTCCTGAAGACAGGTTTTCAGAGACTCAAGAAGATTCATGGCAACAAGTATGTTCACATCCTCTGACTGCAGGACCTTACTTGTTTTGTTCACTCTTTGAAGAATGTCATTCCAAAGAACCGTGAGAAAGATCGTTTCGAGGTTCCCCATTTTCTCGCTCAATCCTTCTGCCTCTCGCCTTGTGTTCACTTCCTGTTCAGTGTCAGCTGGTGCAGAATCCAGTGCATGTTTAATTTTCTCCAAACCCCCATACAGAGCATGAACAGCAGTTCATGAACATGAACTTTCACTCTTTTATTTCTTCAAGAATAGCACAAAAAACATGTTGTCCTATTAATTCAATAAATTCCTCACAAATGTTTGCCGATAAATACGATGGATTCCCTTTTCCAGGATTTCCAGTTCTGAAGCGTGTGAGATACATGCACATACATACATGTGGTTGCAGAGGTGACCGTGACACTAAATCACAGGCTATTGCCAATGTCCACGTTATCATAAAAAGTAACATTAATATAGTTCATTATCCTTAGTAAAACACATGCTAAATATGCATATTTATAGTTTAGTATAGTGTAGTATTTATTGACAGCAAGTCACAACATACGTAGATTAGCATGGTGCCCCTATGCTCGTGGGGGCCCAGGCAACTGCCCAGCATGCCCATGCGTTAAGTCGGCCTTGGTTATAATGCAATACAACATTCAGTATCGTTGCTTATTTTGCATGCTGTCATGTACAATCTACGCATTCTGGCCATGGAAGCTAATCCTTTTGAAGAGGAGCTCTGAAGGGAGAGGCAAAATGATGCAAATGTCATCTTATATGCCCTCACCTTGTGGGAGTGAGAAGCTTCAGAAACTGAATGGTGCCACCTTGTTGCTGCCCTGTTATAAATCCGTGAATTCTGTTCATCCCCCGTAAAGTGTATTATTTCATGTCTCCGTTTGGTAGATGAGGTATTTACTGCCATTTTCAACACAGGCAGAATCATTGCGGTATTACAAAAACAACCCGTGTATTATCCTATTGGACATGGATAATCCTTATAAGGAACTAACTAGCCAAGACCTTTAGATCTTTGTATGCATGGGAAGAGCTGAGAAGAGCTTACTTTGTAACACTAACTAATTATATGCTTATGCTCACAAAACAACCTCTAAGTTATTTGGCATGTATGTCTTGAAAGGAATATTTATTTTTAACTCACTTTATGTCATCTCTTCTGGAACAGGTGTCTTAGGGATTACTTTTCTCAAACCATCCACTGAGGATATTGGATCACGCTGGTTAATTAAGAAAGATGTGGCTAATATTATCCCCCCCAACCTTCAATCAAGAAGATGGGACACGTTTCCTCAGAGAGAAGTATTTCTAATTCTTTCAAAGAATAAATTTGTTTAATACTAAAGAATGGTTGGATTATTGTCGGTCAGTTTTGTTGACAATTCCCTTTTGTAGAGTTTTACTGGGACTTAAGAAATACTTTAAAATATTTATTTCAGTAGCAACCTGCTTGTTCTGTTCAATTTAATTGTTCCATTTCGGGATATATGACAACAAAACACTCTTGATCCTTGCACCATAAATTGATTCTTGATTTTAAGTAGGAGACATGGTAAGTGTGTAAATAACATGATGATTGTTGGATTTGTTGATAATGTGTAGGATAGTCCTGGTCTAAAGGATGATATTAATGTGTTGCTGATAAGGGCTGAGAAAGAGCAGATGCAGTTTAATCCAGGTATATAAGAGGATGGTGCATTTTGGGACTACCATTGAGGCTAAGGCATTCATGGTGACTGGTACGGTCCTGTGGAGGGACAGAGAGACCTTGGTGTACAAGATCCTTGAGGGGAATAGCGCAGGTATATAACCGTCATATGGTCATGCAACATGGAAACAGGCCCTTCGGCCCAACTTGTCCATGCCAACCATCTATGCTCATCCCACTTGCTCACATTTAGCTTGTATTCCTCTAAACTCTTCCTAACCATGTATCTGCTGAAGTGTCTTTTAAATATTTTTATTGTACCTGCCTCAACCACCTCCTCTGGCAGTTCGTTCCATATATCTACCACCCTCTGTGTGAAAAAGTTGCTCCTCGGGTTCCAATTAAATCTTTCCCTTCTCACTTTAAACCTATGCCCTCTGGTTCTTGGTTGCCCTATCCAGGGTAAAAGTCTCTGCATTCACCATAACTATTCCCTTCATGACACGAGTAAGGTGACATTTGGCCTTTATTAGGATAAGAAGGGACATGTTTGGGATTTATAAAATTATGACAGGTATAGATAGACCAGCTTGTATACTCTGACTGAATTTAAGAAATCAATGGTCATCTGGAGGTATAAGGAACTGAGGTGCTGGAATCTTGAGCAAAACACAAAGTGCTGGAGAAACTCAGCAGATTGGACATCTCTGGAGGAAAAGGATAGGAAAAAGGAGAGTCTGAAGAAGGATCATGACCCAAAATGTCACCTATCCATATTCACCAGAGATGCTACCTGTCCCGCTGAGTTAGTCCCGCACTTTGTGTCTATGTATAGATGGCTTATCAGGCTGGGACCTACAGAGCTTTTGTAAAATTCTCTTCATTTTATGAGGTTAAATGCAATAAAATTTGAAAGGTGGAAGACTGCCAGGTGCAGAAATTGTCTGACATCTTCTTCTGGTTGTATTCTTGTTTCCAGTGCAAGGTGCCAGGGCCTCCAATCGGCATGCAGCCCTGTGACCAGCCAGAGTCACCGCCAGTCTCCCCAACTCCTGTTGTCATCAAGTGCCCCCCAGTGCTGGAAGTCCATCAGCTCTTTCAATACGAGCCCATCAACAAAGAAAAGAAGCACATGATGCAGAACTGTTTGAAGGTAACTCTTCCACATATTTTGTGGGAGTTTGGCAGAATCTAATAGTAAGATTAAACAAGAACTTACCAGTTCGAAGTTTGATCGTTATTTTATGAGGAGTAACGATGAGGGATTACGTGAAGAATCCCCGCCTGGCGCTGGAACGGCATACTTCAAAGCAGCGGCATAAAAAACACAGAACATAATAGCCGGAGTAAGATAGTAAGGCTCAACATAGATTTAGAACTACCAGATGATCATTTATTTTATGAGGGTCGGGAGTGGAGGGCACGTAATCCCTCATCGTTACTCCTCATAAAATAACGATCAAACTTCGAACTGGTAAGTTCTCGTTTAATCTTACTATTTTACTTCGGAGTCACGTGAGTGACTACGTGAAGATTTTGAAGCTTCTGTGTTTTTTATGTCGTAGAATCAATCCGGCTAGGTCAACACATACATGAGTAAATAACCTTTTACCAGATCAGTTTTAGTTTCTTTCCATAAATCTTTTAATGATAAAAGAACATATAATAACCCCCTTTTTTACATCTGGGGAAAATCATTACAAAGTGATAAAAGATATAAGTGATAACATAATCGATAATATAAATCGATAGCGAAACAAAGCAGGTGATTATAGTGAACCCAACACCGCGTGTCCAAAGCCTGTCATTGTGAGAACAGGTTTATCGTAGAACTTTGAAAAAGTTTCTTCTTTACACCACCCTGCGGTTTCTAAAATGTGTTTGAGTGGTTCGTCCTGTAACTTCGCCGCGGACGTAGCTGCTGCCCTGGTGGAGTGAGATTTAAACACATCAGTGTCTACTCCTGCTAAAAGTAACACCTGTTTTAACCACCTTGAAATTGTTTGTACTGATGCTTTTGTGTGTGGTTTCTTATGCGTAATCATTAACGCTTTTTCATCACCTCGAAGAGTCTTGGTAACTTTTATATATTGAGTCAAGTGTCTAACTACACACAACGTTGGATCAATAGGGTAAGCTTGAAACATTACCTTAGCTCCAGTTCTCCCTGGTCTGCTTGGTTTGATCAGATCGTAAACGTAAAACACAATGTTATCTGAAGCCACATGCATACAATCTAAACGTAGCATTTGTAATGTTTGCACTCTTTGTGCTGATACCAACGCCATTAACATTACTAATTTGAATGTTAACTTTTCCAATGATATAACTTCGATTGGAGTCCATTGCCTAAGTAAAGTAAGTACAATGCTGACATCCCAAATTTCTGTATATCTTGGTTTGGGTGGATTTATGTTAAAGATTCCTTTCATAAATCTGGATATTAATGGATGAGATCCAATTGATTCATGGTCAGAAATTTGTCCTAAATAGGATGATAAAGCACTACGCGCACTATTAATGGCACGAAAACTTAAGTGTTGCTCAAAATGCAACTCAGCAAGGAACTCCAATACGTTTGAAATGTTCACAGTATGATAAGATATATTTGATTGTCTACAAAAAAACTTCCCATTTCTTTATATGTGTCATATATTGTCTCTGAGTGCTATATCGCCATGATGAGACTATAACATCCATAGTTCTATCCGACAATCCAAGCCCTTGTAGTGGTCTGGTCAAAACCTGCAGATTAACAAATTCATATAAACATGTAATGGATGAATTTCTTTAGTTACTGGTTTTATTAACAAATCACTGCTGCTAGGGATTGACATATATGGTTCCTTTATCATATTTAACATCAACGGGAACCATGGTTGTGTCGGCCAATTTGGAATCACCAATAGTCTTGTGGCAGAATCTTGTTCTATTTTCTTCAGACATTACCGAACCAGAGCAAATGGAGGGAAAGCATAAAAGAACATATTCCCCCAATGTAGTGAAAAAGCATCTACTGCTACTGCATCTGGATCGGGTTCCCAAGACACATATTTAGGCAATTGATGATTTAATCTTGATGCAAACAGATCAATGTCTGGTAACCCATATCGAATCACAATTTTACTGAAAACTACTGGGTTCAACATCCATTCTGTGTTGTCTTTAAACACCCTTGACCTGTTGTCTGCCACCACATTGTCTTTACCTGGGATATAACTTGCTGAAATCCAAATTTGGTGCTTAATACACCATTGCCATATCTGATTGACCAGACAATCACATGATACCGATCTTACTCCACCCATGTGATTAATATATGCAACAGCTGTTTTATTGTCTAATTGTATCTGTACATGCAGATTCTTTTTTGTAGAACAATAGGCTTTTAATCCATAAAATGCCCCCAATAACTCCAAATAATTAATACCATATGTTTGGAGAAACATTTCCTCTTGGACAGTCCACCTGCCCCCACAGCTGGTAAATGTATCTGTCGCCCCCCCATCCGAGAGCACTTGCATCTGTTTGTAAAAATACTTCAGGCTGCTGTATTAAAATGTTTTTAGCAGCATGTGGAACATTTTCAATCCACCATTGCAATTCCAATAAAGCTTCTTTTGTTAATTGCATAGGCCTATCGAAATGGCCTGTTCGCTTTTTTAGAGCTCGTATTTTGTCCCTTTGAAGGTTTTGGTAATGTAATGGACCAAATTCTACTGCAGGAAATGCTGCTACTAGTTTACCAATAACCTTCGCTACTTCTCGGATGGAAGGGTAAGGTTTGTGAATGAGGCCCCAACATACCGTTAAAATATCATCAATCTTGTCCGTTGGCAAAGTTACTAACATGGTAACTGAGTTGATCACAAACCCTAAATAGTTAATTGACTGTGCTGGCTGCAGCTGGGACTTAATTGGATGAATCAAGAATCCTAATTTTTCAAATAAAGCTTTAGTTGCTGAAACTGATTTTCCAGCTGATTCCTGATTATTACTGATAATTAAAATGTCATCCAGATAAGCCATAATGATGTGCTTTTGTGCTCTTAATTGTGCTAAAGCTGGTTTCAACAGTTTTGTGAAGAGCCTGGGAGCTGAACTTAAACCATTTGGTAAAGCTTTAAATTGCCACAGCTGTCCCAGCCAATTAAATTTTAAATACCTTCGGAAAAATCGATGTATTGGTGCTGAATAGTACGCATCCTTGTAGCCATATAACAACCTGCTGATATCAAATGTCTTGCAGTGTTGAACGTTTCCATCTTGAAATGTTTATACTGGATAAATGTATTAAAGTTTGTAAGGTCCAGAATAATTCTGCAACCACCATCTTTTTTATTTCTTGGAAAGATATTTGACACGAATTGGTGTGGATGCTCAACAGTTTTTTCAATAACACCTTTTTTAAACAATTTGTCAATTTCCACATTAATTTCTGCTTCCTCAATAGCAGAAAACATGAAACCATAAGCAGGTTTATTTTGTACCGGAGAATTAACACCTTCTTTAAATGTTATTGTAGCTCCTGAAACTGTTTGTAAAATAAACCGGTCAGATGTGATGGAAAGCCACTCATCATAAAACATTTGTAATCTCCCTCCAACTGGAGATTTGTCCACAGTTTCTTTAAGAACAAAATAAAGTTTTTGTACCTCTCCATATGAACGTGGTGGTCTCCTTCTCCCCGTATACGGGTAAACATTAGGCTGTGTTGGATGGTAATATTTTCTTACCATATTCCTGCCTCTGTTTCCAAAATCAAATCCCCTTCTTGATGTAAAATACCTTTTTTGTCCAAAAACGAAAGGTCTCATGTAGCTAATAGATTTAGCCTCTTCATCCATTTCTCTTATTTGTTTAGGCAGGTTCTCTCCAAATAGATAACCAGGAGCTTGAACACCACTTGATCGACACAGTCCTGCAAATCTCGGATGAAATATGGGCCGAATCGCAATTTTCCTCATACAATTAATTTCATAAAAGGAATTGCACAATAAGCCCAATGTATCTCTTTGGATTTTGATCATTTCTGACCCTTCCATTTGCTTTCCAAAAGCAGTAATGGCAGCTGAAATCAGTTTGAGGATTCTTTGAAACCTTATTTCTTGTCCTCTCATGACTGATGTCATAGGTGTCCATATAGACGGATTAACCGTAGGTACCTTCAATGAGGTGCAATTTTCTGGTGTTTTATATAATTCTGCTGTTTCAGCCATCACATAATCTTGAAGTTGGTGAGATACCATATAATTAATACTGGCAGCTAGGTTTTCTTCCATAGCCTCACCACTTCCTTCGGGTATAGCAAAATCTCTTGCCATATCAGGCAAATATGGCCTTTTCTTTTTTATTTGTGGTGTGCACTCATAATCCACATCACCACTTTCAGGGTCTGACTTTTGCAGCCCTGATACACCTGGAACTTCATCAAATGAGACTTCCTCCACCCTTAATCCTGGGTCTGGATTTTCATATTCCCAATTTGGCACATAGCCATATTCTGGATATTCAAACCCCTCAGGGTCAGTTTGGGAAAGTTCTGGGTACTTTGACCCTTGTCTCATAATATTTTGGAGTACTCTCTCTATATGTTCCATTTTAAGCCATATAGCTTTATTATCCGGAGGACTTTCATTATCAGAGTCATCATCAGAAACCACGGGCCTCACGGATTTCTTTTTACTTTTCCTAGGAACATTTTCCTCCGTGGTTTGTGTTTGTGAGAAATTATAGTCTCACTAACAGGTGAATCAACGGCCACCGGTATCGGAACCGGCTCTGCACTAATGTCTTGTCCCGACTCTTTAGCTTCTCCCCGGGACGATCTT
This sequence comes from Okamejei kenojei, assembly GCA_035221665.1. NCBI lineage: Eukaryota > Metazoa > Chordata > Chondrichthyes > Rajiformes > Rajidae > Okamejei > Okamejei kenojei. The sequence goes on from CM069142.1 coordinate 3,651,515, forward strand.
TTTACCCATGAAATCTTTCTCTGAGACGTCTCCATTTTCAATTTTTATTATCTAAGCTGGATCAGTACGCCAGCGTGACTCTGATTTTTTTAATTTTTACTTTCATTTTTGCTGGTTCTACATGCCAGCGTAATGTCTTTTTTAGAACGTCCCCTAAAATTTTCATTGCACTTACCTGCGGGTCCGTTCAGACCGCTGCGAGGAGCTGCGCTCTGCAGCTCTTGCTTCTGCCGTCAGCGTCGACGTAATGCCGTTCCAGCGCCAGGCGGGGCTTCTTCACGTAGTCACTCACGTGACTCCGAAGTAAAATTGCAGATTTTCCAACCAACCTGGACTGAAACGGAACGATGGAATTCTTACTTGCAGCAGCAGCAACACAATAGCTTTGTAAACACAGTACTCAATAAGTAATATAATAAACAAAAAAAAATTCAAGAAATTAAAAAAAAAACAATAAAGTGCAAAGACAAAACTAAGCCCAAAGTCCCTAGTGCAACCCAGGCAGTTCGTAGTTCAGAGGATGTTTCCACTTGTGGGAGAGTCTTGGACCAGAGGTCACAGCCTCAGAGTTAATGGACGGTCCTTTAGGAATGAGATGAGGAAGAACTTCTTTAGTCAGAGGGTGGTGAATCTGTGACTTCATTGCCACAGAAGGCTGTGGAGGCCAAGTCAGTGGATATTGTTAAGGCAGAGATAGATGGATTCCTGATTAGTGTGGGTGTCAGGGGTTATGGGGAGAAGGCAGGAGAATGGGATTAAGAGAGAAATATAGACCACCCATGATTGAATGGAAGTGTAGACTTGATGGGCTGAATGGCCTAATTCTGCTCCTATCACTTCTGAATGTCTGAAGATACTAACAACCAAGTGTAGTTTTTAGGACAACTTTTGTCTGAATCTTGAGTATCAATGTATTACTCCTATTAAATTATAGATCCAGTACAGCAACTATGTGACACAAGATATTGCTGATGCGAGAATCTTGAGTAAAACGCAAAATGCTGAGTAACTCGGCAGGTCACACAGCATCTGTGGCTTGCATGGATAGGTGATGTTTCGGGTCGGGTCCCTTCAGTCTGAAGAAGGATCGCAACCCGAAACGCCACCTATCCAGGTTCTCTATATACAGTATGCTGCCCGACCCCCTGAGTTACACCAGCACTTTAGCAATACAGTAATATACAGTATAGGTGATTTCTTTAACGCTGGAGACTGAATTACTTATGGGAGTTCCTCGCTTCCAAGTGTCGCATGTAAAGGAAACCTAGATTATATTTCTTTGCTGATGGAGGTAGGGATTTCAGTGTTCCAAAATGTTTGCCAAAACATTATGATTTTAATGGTTTCCCTAGAGTATCCCAATAACATTAGAATGGGGACACAAGAAATGGCAGATGCTGATTTACAAGAAAAGCCACAAAGTACTGGAGTAACTTAGCAGGTCAGGCAGCATCTCTGTAGAACATGGATAGAGTAGGTGATGTTATGGGTTGGGACCTTTCTTCAGCCAGAATGGTCTCTGATAAATTAAAATAGCTGTCAACATAGAGAGCATTTGCTAACAGAATCAGGAACAAGCTGCACATGACCTGAAATCAGATAACGGCCAAACCTCAGAGTGAGTCAGATGCATTTCTTTCTGTAGCCATAACTGCACACAGCTAATGCCAAAACTGAAGTTTGTGATATGGAAGAACTTTATGCATGAAAACTTTCTTTTGCAGGTCAGTTCTAAATGTCTTAACTCCTTTGGTTCGGATTGTAATTGCAGGAATACATAGAGATTATTCTGCAGAGGGAGCGTGCGGAGCGTGAAATGATGCTGAAGGAGCCGCGCAGTGAAGAAGAGGTTGCCCACGCTGCTGATCTACTCAAATTGGTTCAGGTAGGAAACTGCTGCTATAAGCGAAGGTTGCCCGCTCGCTTCCTGCTATGCCAGGAAGCGAGCAGGCAAGATCATCTCTGACCCCTCTCACCCTGGCATCAAACTCTTTGAATCACTTCCCTCTGGAAGGCGACTCAGAATTGCCAAAGCTGCCACAGCCAGACATAAAAACCGTTTTTATCCACGAGTAGTTGCTCTACTCAACAGCCAAAAATCTGTAGCCTCCCTTTGATCTGGTATTTTGTTGGTTCACATGCTTGATCAATGGTGTTTTATCATTAATGATTTATTATTATTTGTGTTATCTGAGTCATTCGTAACTGTCACTGTATGTCATGTTGTTACTTGTGGGCAAAGCACCAAGGCAAATCCCTTGTATGTGAATACTTGGCCAATAAATGTCCTTACTTACTTACTTAACTTGAAGCAGTTCGGCAAATTAAACCAAGAATAAAAGTCCTTATTTATTTATGATGTGACTCACAGTTCGACTCGCATCCAAGTCAGCATGGATTTATGAAAGGGAAATCATGCTTGACTAATCTTCTGGAATTTTTTGAAGATGTGACAAGTAAAAGGGATGAAGGGGAGCCAGTGGATGTAGTGTATCTAGACTTTCAGAAAGCCTTTGATAAGGTCCCAGGGAGACTGGTGGTCTGGCTGTACCATTAGAGCACATGGTATTGGGGGTAGGGTGTTGGCATGGATAGAAAAGTGGTTGGCAGACAGGAAGCAAAGAGTAGGAGTGAACGGGTGCTTTTCAGAATGGCAGGAAGTGGCGAGTGGAGTGCCGCAAGGCTCGGTGTTGTGGCCGCAACTGTTTACCATATATTAATGATTAGGAAGAGGGAATTAGGAGCAACATTGGCAAGTTTGCGGTTGACACAAAGCTGGGTGGCATTGTGAACTGTGAAGAGGATGTTAGGAGGTTGCAGGATGACCTGGACAGGTTGAGTGAGTGAGCAGATGCGTGACAGATGCAGTATAATATAGATAAATGTGAGGTTATCCACTTTGGTGGCAAAAATAAGGGGGCAGATTATTATCTCAATGGGGTTAGGTTAGGTAAGGGGGACGTACAGCGAGACCTGGGTGTCCTTGTACACCAGTCACTGAAAGTTGGCGTGCAGGTACAGCAGGCAGTGAAGAAAGCTAATGGAATGTTGGCCTTCATAACAAGAGGATTTCAGTATAGGAGTAAAGAGGTTCTTCTGCAGTTGTATAGGGCTCTGGTGAGACCACATCTGGAGTATTGTGTACAGTTTTGGTCTCCTAATTTGAGGAAGGACATCCTTGTGATTGAGTCAGTGCAGTGTAGGTTCACGAGATTGATCCCTGGGATGGCGGGACTGTCATATGAGGAAAGATTGAAAAGACTAGGCTTGTATTCACTGGAGTTTAGAAGGATGAGGGGGGGTCTTATAGAAACATATAAAATTATAAAAGGACTGGACAAGCTAGATGCAGGAAAAATGTTCCCAATGTTGGGCGAGTCCAGAACGAGGGGTCACAGTCTTAGAATAAAGGGGAGGCCATTTAAGACTGAGGTGAGAAAAAACTTTTTCACCAGAGAGTTGTGAATTTGGGGAGGCCGTCGCTGGATGGATTTAAGAGAAAATTAGATAGAGCTCTAGGGGTAAATGGAATCAAGGGATATGGGGAGAAGGCAGGCACGGGTTATTGATTGGGGATGATCAGCCATGATCACAATGAATGGCGGTGCTGGCTCAAAGGGCCGAATGGCCTCCTCCTGCACCTGTTTTCTATGTTTCTATGCATCGTTAAACATCAGTTTAAATGCCAAAAACATTGCATTGTTTCAAAACTGTTCTCAGTGGCTGAAATGCAGATGCAAGAAATCTACCAATAAGGACTTAAAGTGCATGACGAACTCAGCGGGTCAGGTGGCATCTCCGTAGACCCGAAACATCATTGAGTTACTCCAGCGATTTGTGTCTTTCTCAGTAGCTGAAAAGCACAAAAGTAGCCAGAGATGTCAATGATGCAACCAAAACTTGTGCATTGCCCAAAAAGACAAGGTCTGCACTTTTGCATTTCAATAACAATGGCCAACAAATGAGAGATCAATCAAAACACAAACATGCAAAATAATTAAAAGAAAAAGGTTTATTGCGTTACCCGTGATCCACTTGTTCCTGACCCACCAGAGCCTCATGAAAAAGGCAAGAAAGAGGAATCCATAAAGTATTGTTGATCTTAACATTCAAGGTCAAGTCATGGGTATCTAATTGTCATATGTACGAGCAATGGAACAATGAAATTCTTACTTGCTGCAGCTTAACAGGTCCGTAAAGGCATACAAGATCATAGTTGTATGGTTAGTGTTGTGAAGTATTCAAAAGCCTGATGGTTGCTGGAAGAAGCTGTTCTTGAACCTTGTCCTTGGGACTAAAACTAGAAGTGGACCCTGGAACACTAACCTCAAAGGTTGGCTGTGAATGTTAGGGATGTTCGGGAAGTTAGAGAAGGGCCTTTTCCTGCTCTGTCCCATTCTACGTTCTATTCTAGGTATACTGTTCGTTCATGAATATGGTACTTCACTCACTTTACATCCTTACATAGTATATCTTCTATGACTTTTATTTCTACTTGATATTGTCACATAATAATACCATTCTTCCCGTACAGTCCTTCCCTGAAGATGATGTGTGCCACATGGAAGAGAAGGAAGCAAGCAAAGGTACATTTCCAAGCTTTGGGAAGCAGCGGGTAGAGCTGCTGACTCACAGTGCCAGAGACATGTGTTCAATCCTGACCTTGGGCACTGTGGTCTATGTGGAGTTTGCATGTTCTCCCTGTGATCATGTGGGTTTCCTCCGGGTTCCAAATCCCAAAGACATGCAGGTTTGTAGGTTAATTGGCCCTCTGTAAATTGTCCCTAGCAGTGACAAGGAGACCGTGCAAACTCCACACAGACAGAGGTTGTGATTGGCCCGATCTCTGAAGCCGTGAGGCAGCAACTCTACCTGCTTTGTCTCGCTCTGTTGTTGGCACGCGTAAAAGTGTGGCCGTTATTTTTTTTTAACTCATCTGCACCTACACCAATCCAATAGTGACCTAAATTTAATTGTAAAATTAATAACAGCAGAGGAGGGTATCTGCATTTTTTCTTGTTACTAGTTTTAGGTATGTTACAATACTTACCTTGAGTGGCGCTGCAGTTCTGCCACTCCCCGTGTGCGCGACCTTGGCATCTTTCAGAGGGGGGTGGGTTTAAAGTGCCATTTTTCACCAGACAGTTCAAGTCGATCCATCTCAGGGGATTTCGTCGCTAAAGAGAAATCGCTCCGGCATTTGCTTTATGAAGGTATTTTTCAATTACACTTGATCATTTATTAGCTAGAGTAATTTAAAAATCATCTTCTAAAGCCGTGAGCGCCAACAACGGGAAGGATTTTACGTAGGGGAGAAAAGAAGGTACAGTTTATTTTTACATAAAAACGTGGTTCTTAGGAAGCATTTAATCACATTTTCATGTTGCGAAATGGGGACAAAAAATATATATGAACCGGTAGTATTTTACCTGCCGACTGGGGTTTAAATTCATCGCAAACCGCAACGTTCCAATCCACCACATTCCACTAAAACCCACTCGCAAGTTGATTTAAATGGCCATTAATTTACAGGAATTAAACACTAAATTCCTTCCATTTGACCTATAAATTCATGAAAATTAGATTTAAAAATCATGTTATATTGTGAATTATTGTGTGAATGTTATTTGGACACTTAGGCAATTTAAAAATGTTTATTTTTTCTTAAGAAATGGATAGATGTTTAGATCTATTAATTGAATTTTGTAATTAGCTACAATTAGGTAACTAACTAATTATACGCTTTAATTTCAGGTCATCCAAGTAAGATTGTTTTATATTTGTTTCAGAATGCTTCAATCTATAATAACTGAAAATTTCATTCAGTTCTCTTAATTTTTAAGAAAGTTATGGGCTTTTGACTGTCCTGGATCACAGCTTTTGAGTTAAGTCAATGGAAAGGCAATGGGGAACATGATGCTAATTTCCGAGTATGAAAATGGCCATAACTTTTTTAATACTGAAGATATGAAAGTGAATTAGGTGTCAAATTAAACTTTTTTTTATGCTTTATCTGATGGGATAAATTGCAGACTTGATTTTTTAAATCTCAAAACAAATGTTAACGTTTTTTTCATGAACTCTAAGTATGCATTGATGATTGGAAAATGCAATGAATGTGGCTATTGGGGACACAGGAACTGCAGATGCTGGAACCTTGCGTAGTACACCAGGTGATGGAGTAACTCCGTGGGTCTGAGTCTGAAGAAGGATCGCTGCATGGTTATCCATGTCCTCCAGTGATGCAGCCTGACCCACTGTGTTACTCCAACGCTTTGTGTTCTAATGAATAGCACAAGCATTGATTTCATGCAAGTGCATTAGTATGATGTAATAAGCATGATGGTCCTTGTCGATTATTAGTATTTTAGGGGTCCGTTATATGTTACAGTTGATGTTGCCTCAATTTATGAGGAGGCGGTGGCGTCCACTTACATGAATGGATCGGAGAGGGACACATGTGTGTGGACAAGAGTAGACACAGGGAGGTAAGTCTACACAAAAAGACACAGAGTGCTGGAATAACTCAGCAGGTCAGGCAGCATCTGTGTAGAACATGGATAATAGACAATAGGTGCAGGACTAGGCCATTCGGCCCTTCGAGCCAGCACTTCCTTTCAGTGTGATCATGGCTGATCATCCACAATCAGTACCCCGTTCCTGCCTTCTCCCCATATCCCCTGACTCCACTATCTTTAAGAGTCCTATCAAGCTCTCCCTTGAAAGTATCAAGAGAACCGGCCTCCATCGCACTCTGAGGCAGAGAATTCTACAGACCCACAACTCTCTGTGTGAAAAAGTGTTTCCTCATCTCCGATCTAAATGCCTTATTCTTAAACTGTGGCCCCTGGTTCTGGACTCCCCCAACATCGGGAACATGTTTCCTGCCTCTCGCATGTCCAAACCCTTAATAATCTTACATGTTTCCATAAGATCCCCTCGTTTTCTTCTAAATTCCAGAGTATACAAGCCCAGCCGCTCTACTCTCTCAGCATATGACAGTCCCACCATTGCAGGAATTAACCTTGTGAACCTATGCTGCACTCCCTCAATACCAAGAATGACATTCCTCAAATTAGGGGACCAAATCTGCACCCAATACTCCACTCACTCGGGCCCTGTACAACTGTGATCTCACTCAGGCCCTGTACAACTGCAGAAGGATATCTTTGCTCCTATACTCAACTCCTATTGTTTATGAAGGCCAACATGCCATTCGCTTTCTTTACTGCCAGCTGTACCTGCATGTTTACTCTCATTGATTGATGAACAAGGACCCCCAGATCCCGTTGTACTTCCCCTTTTCCCAACTTGACACCATTTAAATAATAATTTGCTTTCCTGTTTTTGCTATGAAAGTGGATAACCTCACATTTATCCGCATTAAACTTCTCACACTGCATTCTCATAGTATCCTCCCAACAGTTCACACTGCCTCCCAGCTTTGTGTCATCTGCAAATTTGCTAATTTACTTTGAATACCTTCATCTAACTCATTGATGTATATTGTAAATAGCTGCGGTCCCAGCACCGAGCCTTGCGGTTCTCCACTAGTCACTGCCTGCCATTCTGAAAGGGACCCGTTAATCCCTACTCTTTGTTTCCTCTCTGCCAACCAATTTTCTATACACTCTATCCCCAATACCATGTGCCCTAATTTTGCCCACTAATCTCCTATGTGGGACCTTATCAAATGCTTTCTGAACGTCCAGGTACACTACATCCACTGGCTCTCCCTTGTCCATTTTCCTAGTTACATCCTCAAAAAATTCCAGAAGATTAGTCAAGCATGATTTCCCCTTCATAAATCCATGCTAAAAGGTGACGTTTCAGCTCTTCCAACTTGTTTTGTTATTTATTTCAGACAATGGGTTGCCTGGCCACTTTAGAGACATAAAGCCAAATAAATGTACTTGGCGGTGTGGAGGATTCATAGTTCCAGTCATCACCACTAAAGAAGGATGTGGAGGCTTTGGAGAGGGTGCAGACAAGGTTTACCAGAAAGGTGCCTGGGTTATGGGAGTATTAGCTGTAGGGAGATGTTGGAGAGACTTGGGTTGTTTTCCCTGGAATGTCGGAGGTTGAGGGGAGACTTGACGGAAGTTTATTTCGTTTTAGAAACAAAGAACTGCAGGTGCTGGTATATGCCATCTGAAGAAGGATTCTGACCCAAAACGGCACCCATTCTTTTTCTCCACACACACTGCCTGACCCACTGAGTTACTCCAGCAATTTGTGTCTATTTTTTTAAATTTAGTTTTAGGTTTTTTTTTAGGTTTCATTTATTGTCACGTGCTCCAGTGTAAAGGTTTTGTTGCATCCAAAGTGTAAAAATATGTGCGGGGACAGTTTTCACACAGAGGGTGGCGAGTGCCTGGAATGTGGGGGGAAGGTGGAGGCAGATGCAACAGTGGCATTGAAGAGACTGTTGGATAGGTACACGGATGTGCAGGGAATGGATGGATATGGGTTATGTGCAGGCAGACGAGTTGGTCCTAGCATCACGTTCGGCACAGACATTGTGGGCCGAAGGGGCTGTTACTGCGCTGTGCTGGTCAATGTTCTATATTAAACCTTTTATGTACTAATTTTAGATCATAAGAGGTTGTGGATGACTTGTCAGAACTTTGAGTAATGCTCCTTGTCATATTTCTGCAGGACCAGCAAACAAGATTATATATCCCAATGGCCACAGAAAATGACACTATACAGGTAACAATGAACAAAAGAAGATTCAACAGGCATGTCAAAATAAGGAACAGGTTAAATTGAACAAAAGATCAAGCAAAGTGGAACCTGACCCTTTGGCAGCATAAACCTGTAATTTCCAGGATGGCAGCACTGTTACTTTTAATTAATATATGAACATAGGAGACAATAGACAATAGGTGAAGGAGTAGGCCATTTGGCCCTTCGAGCCAACACCGCCATTCACTGTGATCATGGCTGATCATCCATCTTCAGTACCCCGTTCCTGCCTTCTCCCCATATCCCTCGATTCTGCTATCTTTAAAAGTTCTATCTAACTCTCTCTTGAAAGCATCCAGAGAATTGGCCTCCGCTGCCTTCTGTGGCAGAGAATTCCACAGATTCACAACTCTCTGGGTGAAAAAGTTTTTCAGATTCAGATTCAGATTCAAACTTTATTGTCATTGTGCAGTGTACAAGTACAGAGACAACGAAATGCAGTTAGCATCTCACCCAGAAGTGCGAAAACAGAATAGTGGAACAGTAAAATATATATTTGTATATACAGTAGCCGTAATGCAATTTTCGGGGGGGGGGGGGGGGGGGGGGGGGGGGGGGGGGGGGGGGGGGAGAGAGAGATCAGTCACTGGGGGAAGGAGTGTCCGGGTGGGGTGACTGGCAATCACCGAGGTGCAGAGTTAAGTAGTGCAACAACCGCAGGGAAGAAGCTGTTCCTGAACCTGCTGGTCCGGCAATGGAGAGACCTGTAGCGCCTCCCAGATGGGAGGAGGGTAAACAGTCTGTGGCTGGGGTGAGAGCAGTCCTTGACGATGCTGCGCGCCCTTCGCAGACATCGCTTGCTCTGGACAGACTCAATGGAGGGGAGTGAGGAACCGGTGATGCGTTGGGCAGTTTTCACCACCCTCTGCAGTGCTTTCCGGTCGGAGACAGAGCAGTTGCCATACCATACTGTGATACAGTTGGTAAGGATGCTCTTGATGGCGCAGCGGTAGAAGTTCACCAGAATCTGAGGAGACGGATGGACCTTCTTTAGTCTCCTCAGGAATATGAGACGCTGGTGAGCCTTCTTGATCAGTGTTGAGGTATTGTGGGTCCAAGAGAGTTCATCAGAGATGTTGACCCCCAGAAACCTGAAGCTGGAAACATGCTCCACCTCCGTCCCGTTAATATGGATGGGGGTGTGCGTGCCACCCCTAGACCTTCTGTAGTCCACAATGAGCTCCTTGGTCTTCTTGGTGTTAAGGGCCAGGTTGTTGTCAGCGCACCATGCTGCTAGGAGCTGGACCTCCTCCCTATAGGCCGACTCATCGTTGTCGCTGATGAGGCCAATCACCGTTGTATCATCTGCATACGTGATGATGCTGTGCAGTCGTAGGTGAAGAGGGAGTAGAGGAGAGGGCTCAGTACACAGCCCTGTGGAACACTGGTGTTCAGGGTGAGGGTTGAAGAGGTGTGGTTGTCTAACATAACAGACTGGGGTCTGTTGGTTAGAAAGTCCAGTAACCAGTTGCAGAGGGAGGGGTTGATGCCCAGGTCGCTGAGTTTGGTGATCAGTTTGGAGGGGATAATGATGTTAAATGCTGAGCTATAGTCGATGAACTGTAATATCTCTGTTGTCGAGGTGGGAGAGGGCGGAGTAAAGTGCCGTGGAGGTGGCATCCTCCGTACTCCTGTCCTGGCGGTAGGCGAGCTGATGTAGGTCCAGTGTGGGAGGTAGGCAGCCTTTGAGGTGTGCCAGGACCAGCCTCTCGAAGCACTTAGTGATGATGGGAGTAAGTGCAACTGGGCGTAAGTCGGTGAGGCTCGCTGCAGTGGAGTGTTCGGCACGATGGAGGTGGTTTTAAGGCACGTGGGGACAGCTGCTTGGGCAAGTGACAGGTTGAAGATGTCAATCCAGACGTCTGTCAGCTGTGCAGCACAGGTCCTGAGGACGCGCCCGGGGATGCCGTCAGGGCCAGCAGCCTTACGTGCATTAATCCTGCTCAGTGCCGCATACACGTTGATGGGGGTGAGTGTGAGGGGCTGGTGATCAGCAGGGAGCACAACCTTGATGGCTATCTCTTAATTGTTCCTGTCAAAGCAGCCATAAAAGTGGTTAAGCTCCTCAAGGAAGGACGCGTCGCTGGATGTTGGGGTGGTGTTGGTGGGTCTGTATTCCTTGATGGCCTGGATGCCTTGCCACATGCATCGGGTCGGAGTTGTTCTTGAATTGCTCCTCGATCCTTAGCTTGTAGCTGTGCTTGGCCTTGTTGATGCCCCTCTTCAGGTTAGCCCTGGATGAACTGTAGGCCCGAGCATCGCCAAAGCGGTGTCACGTGCCTTCAGCAGTAGTCTGACCTCTCAGTTCATCCATTGCTTCTGATTCGAGAAAGTGGTAATCCATTTGAGGGTGGTGACACTTAATGGTGGAGTTGATAAAGTCCAAAACGGAGGAGGTATATGAGTCAATGTCTGTGTGGGAGTCAAGGGTGGCTTGAGCTGCAAACACACTCCAGTCAGTGTTTTCAAAATGCTGCTGAAGTGTGGAGTCCGCTCCCTCTGACCAAACGTTAACTGTCCTCACTGTGGGTTTAACACGTCTGGTGAGTGGAGAGTACTTGGGGAGCAGGAACAATGAGAGGTGATCAGACTGTTCAAGGCGGGGGAGGGGGACGGCTTTGTAGGCTTCAGCCATGTTGGTATAAACTTTGTCCAATTTCCTGTCGTCTCTAATGGTGAAGGAGACATGTTGGTGGAATTTAGGGAGTACAGTCTTCAGGTTGGAGTGATTGATGTCACCCGCAACAATGAAGGCTGCCTCGGGGTTGTGAGTCTGTTGTTTGCTAATGGCAGTATGCAGGTCTTTCATTGCAAGCTTAGCATTAGCATCCGGAGGAATATAGGATGCAGTCACAACAGTGGAGGTAAACTCTCTGGGCAGATAGAACGGTCTGCATTTAACCATGAGAAACTCTAGGTTACCTGAGCAGTGACTCTCGATGATGGTAGTGTCCATGCACCAAGCTTTGTTTACATAAATGCACAGACCCCCATCTCATCTCCGTTCTAAATGGCCTTCCCCTTATTTTTTAACTGTGGCCCCCGGTTATGACTCCCCCAACATCGGGAACATGTTTTCTGTCTCTAGCGTGTCTAATCCCTTAATAATCTTATATGTTTCAATAAGATCCCCTCTCATCCTTCTAAATTCCAGTGTATACAAGCCCATTCTATCAACATATGAAAGTCCCGCCAATTCCGGGAATTAACCTCGTGAACCTACACTGCATTCCCTCAATAGTAAGAATATCCTTCCTCAAATTTGGAGACCAAAACTGCACACAATACCCCAGGTGTGGATTCACTAGGGCCCTGTACAACATCAGAAGGACATCTTTGCTCATATATTCCTCTTGTTATGAAGGCCAACATTGTGTCATCTACAAATTTGCTAATGTTACTTTTAATCCCTTCATCTAAATCATTAATGTATATTGTAAATAGCTGCGGTCCCAGCACAGAGCTTTGCAGTACCCCACTAGTCACTGCCAGCCATTCTGAAATGGTCTCGTTAATCCCCACTCTCTGTTTCCTGTCTGCCAACCAATTTTCTAACCATGACAGTACCCTACCCCAATACCATGTGCTCTAATTTTGCCCACTAATCTCCTATGTGGAACCTTAACAAAGGCTTTCTGAAAGTCCAGGAACACTACATCCACTGGCTCTCCCTTGTCCATTTTCCTAGTTACATCCTCAAAAAATTCTAGAAGATTACTCAAGCATGATTTCCCCTTCGTAAATCCATGCTGACTCGGACCGATCCTGTTACTGCTATCCAAATGTGCCGCTATTTCATCTTTTATAATTGACTCCAGCATCTTCCCCACCACTGATGTCAGGCTAACTGGTCTATAATAGTAAGATTAAACAAGAACTTACCAGTTCGAAGTTTGATCGTTATTTTATGAGGAGTAACGATGAGGGATTATGTGAAGAAGCCCCGCCTGGCACTTGATCGGCATACTTCAAAGCAGCGGCTTGAAAAACACAGAACATAATAGCCGGAGTAAGATAGTAAGGCTCAACATAGATTTAGAACTACCAGATGATCATTTATTTTATGAGGGTCGGGAGTGGAGGGCACGTAATCCCTCATCGTTACTCCTCATAAAATAACGATCAAACTTCGAACTGGTAAGTTCTCGTTTAATCTTACTATTTTACTTCGGAGTCACGTGAGTGACTACGTGAAGATTTTGTAGCTTCTGTGTTTTTTATGTCGTGGACTCATTCCATACGACACTCTGGCTCAACCAACACAGTAATGAGCAAATAACACATTTTTTCCCAAACATTGCCTCAATTCATGTGATAAATTGTTTCCCATTATAAAAGAATGAAAGTAATGCCCTTTCCATTGAAAGGCAAATTTATCACCAAAATATCAATTGATAATATAATTTGATAGTATAAACAAAGCAACAATTACAGAGAACCCAACACTCCGTGTCCAATCCTGACACCATGACTGGTTCCTTGTAACTTTAATATTTATTTTACACCCTCCTGCGGCCTTGAATCTTTGCTCGAGCGGCCCATCCTGTGCCATTCCTGTGAATGTATCTACCTCCTTATTAGAGTGATTTTCCACATCTCAATGTCTAGTTCCACTGAGTGTTAAACATGTTTTAACCATCTAGAATATAATTATCTAGAACCATCAGTTTTCAACTGATACTTAATGTGGTTTTTGTGTAATAAGTAGTGCTGTCTCACCACCACAGAGACTCTTACCTACTTTAACATATTGAGTCAATGTTGACCCACACACAATTTTTGGCCGACAGGATATGCTTAATGTTTACCTTGGTTCCAGCTCTTCTTGGTCTGCTTTGTTTGGTAAATTCATAAACATATAAGATAATGTAATCTGTAGCCACATGCAATTATATAATGTAATATTTGCAATGTTTGCACTCTTATGCTGATACTAAAGTCATGAGCATTATTACTTTCAATGTTAATTTTTTGAATCATTGATAGAATTGGAGTCCATTGCCTTAAGACAATTCAGGACCATGCTGATCTCCCAACTTCAGTATTTCAACTTTGGACAGATTATATATTTATATTTATATATATCCCTTTTTCATATCGGGATATTACGAATGAACCCGATAACTTCTTGGTCAGCAATTTGTCCTAAATAGGACGATAAACACTATGAGCCCTATTATTGGCTCGATCAATTAGATGCTGAGAAAAAATGCAATCCACAAGGAACTCCCATATATCTAATATGATAAATAACTTTTACTGTCTGCAAAAGACTTCCAATTTCTTATAAACAAAATATTGTTTTTTAAAACTCTTTCTCCAAATTGCAGGTATAACATTTATTTTGTACATAATTGTTATATTGTTATATTAGTTAAAACATTCATAGACCTCTTTGACCATCAAACTGTTATAATGGTCTGGTCAAACCTGCAGATAGCCAAATTCATATCTTCATGTCATGGATGACTTTGTACAACAATAAATTACTGCAACTACGAGTCATCATAAGTGATTCCACATCAGTCTCAACATTAATGAGAACCATGAAGGTCCGGTTTGGGCCACCAAAGCGCCCCTGGCAGCGTCCTGCTACATTTTCATCAGACACTGCCCTATCAGACAAAAATGAGGAACATAAAGAACATCTTTCCTCATGTAATTTAGAGAAATGCATCCACTGCTCCTGTTCTCGGTTTTCCCACGAGAACATTTGAGAGATCGGTGATTTAATCTGGATTCAACCAGATTAATGGTAAGTAATCCATATTACTGACAATGTTTTCCCCTGATTTATTGTCTGCGACAACATTGTCTCTTCCTTAGAGATAAACAGCTGGACTAAAACATTTTTCGAATACGCCACATCTGGTTACCCAGATAATCACTTGATAATGACCTTACTTGTCTCATGCGATTGATATATGCCACAGCCGTGATATTGTTCACCTGATATGACATGCACACTTCCATAATAGGACAATGGGCATTTAATCCATAAACTCCTGATACTTCAATAATTAATACAAATGTTTGGAGAATTTCTTAGGACAATCCATTTGCAATTACCTGGTGTTATTGTCCGTAGTCCCAAACAAGGGACGTATCAAATATTAACTTGATAAGAATAGATATTATTCTTATCTTAACCAAATAATCACAGAAGCTATCCATCATCTGATAATACTTGCTTCAGCTTGCAACGGCTGCTAAGCTTATATATTTAAAGCAGCTTGTGGACCTTTTCTATCCACTACTTTAATTCTGATAACGTATCCTTTGGTATTTGCATAGGCCTGTCACAAAGGCCTGCATACTCTTACATTGCTTGTGTTTTCCCTCTTTTGGAGCTTTTTTTTCTCTCTTACCTAAGCTCCTTCTCTGATGGAGGGACAAAGTTTGTCAAAAAAGCAATGAGACATATTTGTATCTCGGAAAACATTTTTCCTCCTCATATGGTGCTGAATCCAGAATAGTAATTTAGGAATGTTTATGAATGCCTAAAACATAGGTTTTATTGGATGGGTCTGGACCCTCGCCTCTCAACAGGCTTGTAATTGCTGCACTAATTTGCAGCTGACTACTGATCAACCTTCCAATTTAAAATGTGATCAAGATAATCCATGACCATGTCCTCATTAGTGCAAGTGCTGATCTTCTTATCAGTACAATTGTTGTTCCAGTATTATGTGAACAGCCTAGAACTGAATTTAATCCATTAGACAATGTCTTAACTTGCACAGCTGACCCATTCTAATTAATTTCAAGCACCTGTAACATGATAATAAATTGGTACTAAATACCAATCCTTCGAGTCTTATAGTAATAATTAACAATTTGTTAATAACAACTGTTTTTCAATGTTGAAGATGTCCATTTTAATAAAATGTTTTTACACTGTGAAAGTGTATTTAAAATGATGTTTTGTATGGCTTTGCCACCACATCTTCTTTTTCCCTGGGGAAATTTATGATACAAATGTACGTACCTCTTCTTTATTGGAGATATTTTGGGTGCAAACCTAAAATCAATTTTTAGGTTTTCCTATACAGGTGAACCAATTCCTTCTACAAATTTTTTGTAGTTCTTTGTTATGCCATATCATTGATCATAACACACCTGTAATCTCCCACAATTGGAGATTTCATCAACTTCTTCTGTAACAAGTTTTTGCACCTTTTCAAATGTACATAAAGCCTTCTCGTCCCAATCATATAACCATAGAACCATATAACAATTACATCACGGAAAGAGGCCCTCTCGGCCCTTCCAGTCCGTGCCGACCATTTGTTTTCCACTAGTCCCATCTACCTGCACTCAGACCATACCCCTCCATTCCCTTCACGTCCATATACCTATCCACTTTACTCTTAAATGTTAAAATCGATCCTGCCTCCACCACTTCTGCTGGAAGCTCATTCCACACAGCCACCACCCTCTGAGTAAAGAAGTTCCCCCGAAACTTCTGTCCCTTAATTCTCATGTCACGCCCTCTTGTTTGAAACTTCCCTACCCTCAATGGGAAAAACGTATCCACGTCAACTCTGTCTATCCCTTTCATCATTTTAAAGACCTCAATCAAGTCCCCCCTTAACTTTCTGCCCTCCAAAGAATAAAGACCTAACTTGTTCAACCTTTCTCTGTAACATAGTTGCTGGAACCCTGGCAACATTCTAGTAAATCTCCTCTGTACTCTCTCTATTTTGTTGACATCCTTCCTATAACTAGGCGACCAAAATTGTACACCATACTCCAGAATTGGTCTTACCAATGCCTTGTACAATTTTAACATTACTTCCCTACTCCTATATTCAATGCTCTGATTTATAAAGGCCAGCACACCAAAGGCTTTCTTTACCACCCTATCTACATGCGATTCCACCTTCAGGGAACTATGCACAGTTATTCCTAGATCCCTCTGTTCCACAGCATTCCTCAATTCCCTACCATTTACCATGTACTTCCTATTTTGATTTGTCCTGCCAAGATGTAGCACTTCACACTTAACAGCATTAAACTCCATCTGCCATCTTTCAGCCCACTTTTCCAAATGGCCCAAATCTCTCTGTAGACTTTGAAAATCTACTTCATTATCCACAACACCACCTATCTTAGTATCATCTGATTACTTACTTATCCAATTTTCCACCCCATCATCCAGATCATTGATGTACATGACAAACAACAGTGGACCCAACACAGATCCCTGAGGCACCCCACTGGTCACCGGCTTCCAACCTGACAAACAGCCATCCACCATTACTCTCTGACATCTCCCATTCAGCCACTGTTGAATCCATCTTGCTACTCCGCCATTAACACCCAAAGATTGAACCTTCTTAACCAACCTTCCATGGGGAACCTTGTCAAAGGCCTTACTGAAATCCAGATAGACAACATCCACTGCTTTACCCTCATCAATTTCCCTAGTTACCGCTTCAAAAATTCAAGAAGGTTTGTCAAACATGACCTTCCAGGCACAAATCCATGTTGACTGTTCCTGATCAGACCCTGTTTATCCAGATGCTTATATATATTATCTCTAAGTATCCTTTCCATTAATTTGCCCACCACTGACGTCAAACTAATGGGTCTATAATTGCTAGGTTTATTCTTTGAACCCTTTTTAAACAATGGAACAACATGCGCAGTACGCCAATCCTCCGGCACTATTCCCGTTTCTAATGACATTTGAAATATTTCTGTCATAGCTCCTGCTATTTCTACACTAACTTCCCTCAGTGTCCTAGGGAATATCCTGTCAGGACCTGGAGACTTATCCACTTTTATATTTTTCAAAAGTGTCAGTACTTCCTCCTCTTTGAATCTCATAGTTTCCATAGCTACTCTACTTTTTCCCCTTAACTCACAGAGTTCAATATCCTTCTCCTTGGTGAATACCGAAGAAAAGAAATTGTTCAATATCTCCCCCATCTCTTTTGGCTCTGCAGATAGCTGTCCATTCTGGTTCTCTAATGGTCCAATTTTATCCCTCGTTATCCTTTTGCTATTAATATAGCTGTAGAAACCCTTTGGGTTTACTTTCACCTTTCTTGCCAAAGCAACCTCATATCTTCTTTTAGCCTTCCTAATTTCTTTCTTAAGATTCTTTTTACATTCTTTATACTCCTGTAGCACCTCATTTACTCCATGCCTCCTATAATTATTGTAGATATCTCTCTTTTTTTGAAACAAGTGTCCAATTTCCCTTGAAAACCATGGCTCTTTCCAATTTTTACTATTTCCTTTCAACCTAACAGGGACATAAAGATTCTGTACTCTTACAATTTCCCCTTTAAATGTCCTCCATTTCTCTTCTACATCCTTCCCATGAAACAAAGTGTCCCAATTCACTCCTTTAAAATCCTTACGCATTCCCTCAAAGTTAGCCTTTCTCCAATCAAAAATCTCCACCCTAGGTGCAGTTCTGACTCCATAATTATATTGAAACTAATGGTATTGTGATCACTGGTCCCGAAGTGCTCACCAACGCATACCTCCGTCACCTCACCTGCCTCATTTCCTAACAGGAGGTCCAGCACTGCCCCTTCTCTGGTCGATACCTCTATGTACTGCTGCAAAAAACTATCCTGCACACATTTAACAAACTCCAAACCATCCAGCCCATTTACAGAATGTGTTTCCCAGTCTATTTTTGGAAAATTGAAATCTCCCACAATCACTACCTTGTGCTTACTACTAATATCTGCTATCTCCTTACATATTTGCTCTTCCAATTCTCGCTCCCCATTTGGCGGTCTATAATACACCCCTAAAAGTGTTGCTACACCGTTCCCACTTCTCAGTTCCACCCAAATAGCCTCCCTAAACGAGCCCTCTAATCTATCCTGCCAAAGCACTGCTGTAATATCTTCTCTGACAAGCAATGCAACACCTCCCCCTCTGGACACCTCCAATTCTATCACACCTGAAGCAACGAAATCCTGGAATATTTAGTTTCCAATCACAGCCCTCCTGCAACCATGTTTCACTGATTGCCACAACATCATATTTCCAGGTGTCAATCCAGGCTCTAAGTTCATCCACCTTACTTACAATGCTCCTAGCATTAAAATATACACATTTTAGAAACCCACCATCCCTTATTCTCTGTCTATTATCTTTTTCATCTTTCTCGCCTACATTTTGGATCCGAGTGCTTCCCTTCTCTGCCTCTTGCCCCACACCCTGACCCCTAGCCCCCTCTACCCGAGTCCCTTATATGGGTTCACATAAGGCTGTGTTGGATAAATATTTATTTATCATACTCCTGCCTTTGTTTTGATCCATTATCAAATCTTTACATTGGATCATAATTTTTGCCAAAGTTTAATGACCAATGGTCTGTCCTTTGTAATCAATGTCTTTGATTTATCCTGAGGCAGGTTTACTCCATAATAATCAGGAGTTTAACATAACTTGATCTGTTTTGACCTGCAAATCTAAAAGGCAAAATTGGTCCCAATAACAATTACATATATATATATATCTATATATATAATATATAATATTATGTATTTTATCGCATTTGAGCTCCACAAACTGATGGCAATTTATCTTTTTATTTAAAATGTTTTGGTTATTGCACAATGTTTTATTTGTTTTACATAAGTAGTGATGCCGCGCACCAGCTTGAAATACTTTGAAATCGTATTTCCTTATGTCTCCATATAATTGAGACATGGGTGCCATAAACGGATTCACCGTTGATACCTTAATAAAACATAAAGGTTTTATCAATAATTCTGCTGTTTCAACCATAACAGCTTTGGTGAGAGACCAATTAATTTTGGTTTCCATGGTTATTTTCCATGGCCTCACTCCTTCATTCAGGTATCGTACCTAGTACACCTGTATATATATATTTGTGCTGTGGTGTACCTTAATAAAACATAAACGTTTTATCAATAATTCTGCTGTTTCAACCATTACAGCTTTGGTGAGAGACCAATTAATTTTGGTTTCCATGGTTACTTTCCAAGGCCTCACTCCTTCATTCAGGTATTGTACCTAGTACACCTGTGTGTGTGTGTATATATATATATATATATATATATATATATATATATATATATATATATATATATATGTGTGTGTGTGTGTGTGTGTGTGTATATATATATATATATGTGTGTGTGTGTGTGTGTGTGTATGTATATATATATGTGTGTGTGTGTGTGTTGTGGTGGGTACTTTATGACCAGCCACCACTATCAATGCACCTTTAGGGTCAGTTTTTCATATTCTTTTACTGCCCTGGTTACTCCTGAGTTTTTCCAAAACAATCTGAGGTAGATATTCCCACATTGATAAATTCCATCATATATTTTAATATATGTAAACCCCTTAGGGTCTGATTTTTGGGAATATTCTGGGCCTTTTAAACCCTTTGGTTGATTTTTTTATTTTTGGAGTCTTTCTCCATTAATTTTAAGCCATAAAGCTTTTTTGTCTGGAGGCCTTTTTATTAAAACTTTTTAAATCATGGCCTCTCTGACTTTAAAAAAAAAAAAAAAAATGTTCCTCCCTACTGGAGTCTCATAGCCAAACGTTTGTGGAGCGACTAAAAATCTCTCTAACGGTATTTTAACGGCCACCGGTATTGGAACCGGCTCCGCACTTAATCTCCCATCCCGATTGCTGAGTATTCCCCTGGGACGCTTTTTTTAAAACTCCGTTTTTTTTTTCTACCCCCAGTGTTTTCTTTCCATTTTAACTTTTACTTTATTTTTTCCTTTCAAATTCTTTTTAACTCCTGGTGGCTCTATACACCAGCCACGGAGTTTTAGATATGCCCTGTAAGCACTTACCTGCGGGCCCGTAACCTACCGCTGTCGAAGAGCCGCTCTGCAGCTCGTGCTCTGCCGTCAGCGTCGACGTAATGCCAATCAAGCGCCAGGCGGGGCTTCTTCACGTAGTCACTCACGTGACTCCGAAGTAAAATTCCTTGTTTTCTCTCCCGCCTTTCTTAAAAAGTGGGATAACATTAGTTACCCTCCAATCCACAGGAACTGATCCTGAATCTATAGAACATTGGAAAATGATCACCAATGCGTTCACGATTTCTAGAGCCACTTCCTTAAGTATGCTGGGATGCAGACCATTAGGCCCTGAGGATTTATCAGCCTTCAGTCTCATCGGTCTACCCAACACCATTTCCTGCTAATGTGAATTTCCTTCAGTTCCTCCATCACCCTAGGTCACTCTGGCTACTAGTACATCTGGGAGATTGTTTGTGTCTTCCTCAGTGAAGACAAATCCAAAGTACCTGTTCAACTCCACTGTCATTTCCTTGTTTCCCCATAATAAATTCACCTGTTTCGGCTTCAAGGGTCCAACTTTGGCCAACTAATTTTTTCCTCTTCACATACCTAAAGAAGCTTTTACTATCCTCCTTTATACTCTTGGCTAGCTTACCTTCGTACCTCATCTTTTCTCTCTATAATGCCTTTTTAGTTATCTTCTCTCTTTAAAAGTATCCCAATCCTCTGGCTTCCCGCTCATCTTTGCTATGTTATACTTCTTCTCTTTTATTTTTATAGTCCCTGATTTCCTTTGTCAGCCACGGTCACCCCATACTCCCCTTAGAATCTTTCTTCCTCTTTGGAATGAACCAATCCTGCATCTTCTGTATTATTCCCAGAAATACCTGCCATTGTTGTTCCACTGTCATCCCTGCTAGGTTATCTTTCCAGTCAAATTTGGCCAGCTCCTCCCTCAAGACTCCATAGTTCCCTTTGTTCAACTATAATACTGACACTTCTGATTTTCCCTTCTCCCTCTCAAATTGTAGATTAAAACATCATATTATGGCCACTACTTCCTAATGGCTCCTTTACCTCGAGTTCCCTTATCAAATCTGGTTCATTACACAACACTAAATCAAGAATTGTCTTCTCCCTGGTAGACTCCAGTACAAGCTGCTCTTAGAATCCATCACGGAGGCACTCCACAAACTCCCATTCATGTGGTCCAGTTCCAACCTGATTTTCACAGTCTACCTGCATGTTGAAATCTCCCATAGCAACCGTAGCATTACCTTTGTGACAAGCCAATTTTAATTATTGATTCAATGCAACCTATATCCAGGCTACTGTTTGGGGGTCTGTAGATAACTCCCATTAGGGTCTTTTTACAATTCCTCTGTTCTATCCATAATGACTCCACATCTCCTGATTCTACGTCACCCCTTGCAAGGCAATTTCATTCCTCACCAACAGAGCTACCCAACCCCCTCTGCCCACCTGTTTGTCTTTTCGGTAGGACGTATACCCTTGTATATTCAGTTCTCATCCCTGGCCCTCTTGCAGCCATGTCTCTGTGATTTCCACAGCATCATACTTGCCAATTTCTAACTGAGCCTCAAGCTCATCCACTTTATTTCTTATACTTCGTGTATTCATATATAATACTTTTAATCCATTCCTCCCTTCACCCTTCTCATCGATTCTTATTTCACTTGGCCATACTCTCCTATCCCTTCCTGAGCTTTCTGCCCCGTTAATTCTGGTGTCTTTCTTAACTTTTCTTATACACTCTTTCCCTTTAACTCCATCCTTGTATTTACAATTTGTCTCCTCCCCCCCACTATTTAGTTTAAACCACCCATGTAGCGTTGGCAAGCCTGCCTGCCGGAATGCTAGTCCCCCGCTTGTTAGGGTGCAACCCGTCCCTTTTATACAATTCACCCTTACCCCAAAACAGATCCCAGTGGTCAAAGAATCTAAATCCCTGCTTCCCACACCAGCTCCTCAGCCACACATTCAGGTCCCCTATCTCCCTGTTCCTGCCCTCACCAGCATGAGTAACTGGCAGCAAACCGGAGATAACATTTTGACTCGCAGACCTGTCCCGCTCACAATGGCAGTGTCTTCTGTCCCGACAGCTTCCAAGAGGGTGAACCTGTTCTCAAGAGGTATATCCCCTGGGGTCTCCTGTACTCCAAGTTTCTTTCCTTTAATCGTCACCCACCTTCTTTCTTCCGGTATCTTCGGTGTGACGATCTCGTTGTAGGACCTGTCCAGGAAACTCTCGTTTTCCCAGATGGTCCTGAGGTCATCCAGTTACCTCTCCAGTGCCCCAACACGGTCCTTCAGGAGCTGAACCTTGACATACTTTCCACAGTTGTGGCAGCCAGAGCGACCAGCAGTGCCCCATGACCTCCCACATCCTGCTAGCCTCACACTGAATCAGCTACCTGTCATTTCCTCACTGTCTCACCCTCTACAACTTTTGGCATAGTCTCCTCATCTCAGCCTCTTCGCCGAAGTCTCTCGAGCCAATGACTCGCACTTTTCTCACAAGGCACTTCCCTCGACAAGGCCACTCCCCGACAGTCCGCTCCCCTAGAGCAAACCTTGCTTATATTGGATGATAAATTGACTAATTCGCTAACTTACCGATTTGCGAATTAACTTAATGATTTGCGAATACTTGTGACCCAAACAGATATAATTTGTTTAAATTATTTTTTATAGGGCTTCTTCCCTATCTACCATTATATGTTTACCAGTAGATTTATCTGTTTCAAGAGAGAGCTAGATAGGGCTCTTAAAGATAGCAGAGTCAGGGGATATGGGAAGAAGGCAGGAACGGGGTACTGATTGGGGATGATCAGTCATGATCACATTGAATGGCGGTGCTGGCTCGAAGGACCGGATGGCCTACTCCTGCACCTATTGTCTATTGTCCCTTGTCTATTATCCTTTACAATTGTGAAAGCTTATTATTAAATTCATGGGTCATCAAACGAGAGCCCCAATGATCTTTAGCAATGAGCCTACCAAACATCAGTGCCATGGCAAGCGTCTCCAATCAGAATAATGACAATAATCTTGTGTAACCAAGAACCCTCGCTCTGGTGGCCCTTATAGGGAAGGAAGATTTCTGTGGTTTAATGAGAAGAGCAGCAGCATAGAGTCCTACAGCACGGAAACAGGCCCTTCGGCCCAACTCGTCCATGCAGACCATGATGCTCCATCTACACTAGTCCCATTTGCCTGCATTTGGCTAAATCCCTCTCAACCTTTCCTATCCATGTACCTGCTGTGTTCCACCACCTAGATGCACCTATTCACGCAATCTAAAGCAAGCAATTGTGTCAAAAACAAGTCATTAAAACTCCACAGCCCACATAGATCACGGCCTGGATTTGCAGAGACACATTAAGCAGTTGCTGTCCACTGAAGAGCAAAGTAGGATTTTTCATTTTTTTAATTAGTTATGAAATATATATCTAATCGTCTAACATTGTAATTTCCACTTTGGTCAATGGTTGAGTAGTAAGTTTTAGTTTAGGGATTAAAATTTTGTTGAATGATAAAAATCTAAACCTAATGTTTGGATTTTGCCAAGCACTCATTCAATTACATTAGTAATTAGTTCCAAATGCTCATTTAGAAAGGATTATCATCATGAACACACGTGGTTAGTGGTTCTTTGAAAATCCGCATTTAGTAGCATATACGCAGTTCAAAATAATTTAGTACAATAGTAAAGTAAAATAGCTAAGTAAGTTAGGTTAAGTAAGTAAAATAATAATAATTTGTTTTATCATCGTTACTTTTTGCATATCTTTCATTCATTGTTCTATATCTCTTGTTTTCCTTATCCCAAACCAATCTGAAGAAGGGTCTCGAACCGAAACATCAAGCATTCCTTCTCTTCAGAGATGCTGACTGTCCCGTTGAGTTACTCCAGCTTTTTTTGTGTCTATTTAATTAATGTCTATGGAGTCTTCAATAGAAATTCAGAAATTAAAAACTTACATGTTGTTTTATAGAAGAATGGTATTTTAGAGAAGACTATTAACACTGTCATTGGGAATAGATGTGATAATTTGTTATACCTTCTGACTACCTTCTACCTATCCATGATTAACAGACAGGAGCTTGAAGAAGAAAAAGTCTCCATACTGGCTCTGGAGAATATGATTATCCCACCATACTTTCTTTCTGACGTGAACAAGACTCTCAACACATCCCAGGTATCACTGCGTGGATTTTCTCCAGGTGCCCCAGTTTCCTCTCACATCCTAAAAATTTGCAGTTTGTAGGTTGATTGTAAATTGTCCTTATTGTGTAGGATAGACCTAGTGTAGGGGTGTTGGTCGTCATATTCCAGGTGGGCCAAAGGGCCTGTTTCCACATTGTTTCACTATACTAAACTAAAATGAGTAAATTATTTAAGATTAAGATTCCGTTTATGAATGAGGGCTAATTAAGGATTACAGCAAAATCTCAGTGCTTTAATTTAGTAAGTGCTTCCCGACAGAATGCAGAGGTTGGCAAAGTTGGATTATGATGTGGGATCAAGGGTGCCGATTCCAGCATCTGCAGTCAAATGTGCTTTCTGTTGAATGCTACCACAACAGATCGGATATACCATACATAGGAACAATCAGTTCAAACCCAAACAAAATACAGAGTGCCAAATATAGATCTCGGCATTGTAACGCATCAGTTCCATAGACAAAGTCTAACGTCCGCAATGGGGTAGAGGTGAACAAGGGTTTGGACTTGATTATGTTCATCATTAATCCCGTCCAGATTCTGCCACTTACCCAGACACTATTGGCGCGACGAAGAAGCACCTGTACCAGCTGTGCCACTGTGCTGCCCTATACTGTGGGAAGCATTGAGACATTGCCTGTCGGTTGTCAGAGCAGGAATCAGGAAGAATAATTTTGTGTGTAGGTTACCATGCACATATACCAAAGCAAAAGTCTACTATGTTCTTAAGTTTATACTGTAAGTGATAGGAGCAGAATTAGGCCATTCCACCCATGAAGTCTACTCCACCATTCAAACATGGCTGATCTATCTTTCCCACTCAACCCAATTCTCCTGCCTTAACCCGTAACCCCTAACACCCGTACTAATCAAGAATCTATCTATCCCTGCCTTAAACAAATATCCATTGACTTGGCCTCCTTATGCTTCTGTGGCAGAAAATTTCACAGATTGGCCTCCCTCTGACTAAAGAAATTCCTCCTCATCTCCTTCCTAAAGGAACGTCCTTTTATTCTGAGGCCATGACCTCTGGTCCTCAACTCTCCCCATAGTGGAAACATCCTCTCCATGTCCAGTGGCACAATAAAAACTGGTTTAGTACCCCATTTATAGAACATGAGAAGCATACATAGTTCCAGTATAGATAGAATGTATAAATAACCACATTGCACAACATAAAAATCCCCTGTAATTTCTTATGAATGAAAGGCCTTGGCACATACAGAAAAGATACTAACGGTTCGTTCAGATTCCCGAGTCAATAATACTCAGGAAAATCTTCGTCTTCGTCTTCTTCTTCTTCTTGTTGCGTATGAATGCACAGCCTAAAGTTGTAAGACAACTTGTTCTGTTTGATCTTCCATTTGTGCACGCCAGGTTGATTGCATTCGTCGAAACAGGGTGGACCATGTGAAGGTAGCAATCTCCCACCCCCTCAAGAAAATCAGATCTTGAGACCGCCTAGTAGTTTGGAAACATGTAATTTACCTCCCTGACAATTTTAAGATTCAATGACTTTCTCTCCAATTTCCCCAGTTCCATCCAGTCTCTGGTCTCATTCAGCTCCCCCACCCAATGCCATTATACACCATCCCCACCATCCCAGTCCCTAATTCCACTTCACAGGTAGCATAAGCCCCTCATTTCTGCTACCCTCAGTTACTTAATTATATTTAATAATTATTTAATTATTAATGATAGCTGGATATTATTTCATCTCTGCTCCATGGGCAGCTTAATAGAAATGAAGATACCCAAAATGTTGCCTATCCATTCCCTTCACATATGCTACCTGTCCCACTGTGAAACAAATATCATTTGTTCATATATGAAACAAAATCTATAAATATCTATATAAATATCTATATAAATATATACAAAACATATATAAAAACAAAAATGTTAACCTAAAACTTTATTTTGTGCAGGCATATGGTATGAGTCATTCTCCAAAACAGACGATGACAGCTCCAAGTTCATCAGGTTACCCCGATTCAGATGTGGGTGAGTATTGGCTTATTATTGTCTCTTCACGCTGATCTTCAATCATCCATTCAGTTCTAGTTCCCACTTTTGCATCCCGTCCCTACACACTAAGAGTAATTTACAGAGGCCAATTAACCTACGAACCCGCACGTCCTTGCGAAGTGGGAGAAAACCGGATCATCCCGTAGAATCCCACGTGGTCACAGGAAGAACGTGCAAACTCCACCCAGACGGTATCCGACATCATGATTGATCCTGGGTCTTAAGCGCTATGAGACAGCACCTACCAGTGTTCTGCCTTTAAATTAAAAATTAAGAAGTGAAGAACGTCTTGCATGCTATCCATATCCAGGCAATTATCACCACACATGAGTACAGTCATGCAAGATGGATCAAGGAAGATTAAAAAGGTCAAAGCAATGGTTGCAGAAAACTGAGTGGTACACGTGAACCAACCTTAAAAGGACTGAATGAAGAGAAAGATTCATCAGGAGCCTCCTATTAAAATTAAGATGGGATTGTGGAGAATGAAATGTGAATGTTCTGCCTGGCATAGAAGGTCACAGTAACCTTCCCATCACAATGACTGACTGCAATGTGAGATACATTAGCAGGAGTTAAGGCCTTGGAGATCATGACAAGCAGTCCAATGACCCAGAGTAAAACACGTGGGGCTGCACCCCAAGACTTCGCTCACTGAATAAATCCTTTCCAAAGTGAAGGCACATCTTGCACCGTATTTCTCCCTGACAGTTTATATGGACATTTAATTAGCAATGTTACAACATTTTGGGATTTTAAAAATCAAGTCTGCAATTTATCCCATCAGATAAAGCATAAAAAGTTTAATTTGACACCTAATTCACTTTCATATCTTCAGTATTAAAAATGTTATGGCCATTTTCATACTCGGAAATTAGCATCTTGTTCCCTATTTCTTTTCCATTGACTTAACACAAAAGCTGTGATCGAGGACAGTCAAAAGCCCATAACTTTCTTAAAAATTAAGAGAACTGAATTAAATTTTCAGTTATTATATATTGAAGAATTCTGAAACAAATATAAAATATCTTACTTGAATGACCTGAAATTAAAGAATATAATTAGTTAATTACCTAATTGTAGCTAATTCCAAAACTGAAAATTGTGACGGAAATAGTAATAAACACCCAGCCTGCCTTGAAAATTCAAAAATGTGATATTCTCAAGATCAGAACTTTAATATTATTGTATTATATGCTGTTAGTTCATAACAGATAGGTAAATACGTTACATTTTCTAGCAATAGACCAAGTCTTTATGGAGAAGATCAGTTGCTAGCTGGTACATTGGCATATCATAATCAGTAGCATCATCATACTGCTAAGATTGTAACCATTAAGCAACTCTGTACACCTTGTTTTTCCTCAACTCTTTGGCATTGTAAACTACAGGTTTTTGCTCTTCAAACTGCACATGACGTGCCTTTCTGCCCACTACTTTCCCATTAACAATGTCCTGTACATTCTATTTCTTAAGAAAAGGATAATTTTTAAAAATAGCCTAAGTATCCAAATAACAAACTAATCCCATTCACACAAGAATTCACAATATAACATGCTTTTTAAATCTCACTGTCATGAATTTATATCCCAGATGGAAGGAGTTTAATTCCCATAAATTAATCTAGAAACATCCACTCAAAATATAATCAAATTATTGTTTTTTGCACAATACACGTGACTCAAACTGTTGTGAATATTTAGTTTAAAAATAATGATCATGGAGAGAGAGAATAACACAAAATATCGACAATTTAGACGGCTTATCTCCAAAAAAAATTGGCATTTTAATCATCTTGCTTCTGGAACGCGATCGATTGGAACGTTGCATTTGCGGTGAATTTGAACCCCATATCGGCAGGAAAAATATTGCCAGTTCGTATGGGGCCACATTTTCGCAAATGAAAATTAGATTAAAGCCATCCCGAAAAACAAGTTTATATGTAAAATAAACGACTTACATTATGTTTTGTCCCCTTCATGTGATCCATCCCATTGTAGGCATTGAGGGTGTTTGAAGTCGGTTTTTATTTTAATGTAATTATTGAATTGTCTCGCGATTAAATAAATTAAAACATCGGGAACGGAAGTCTGAACGATTGTTCTTCAGTGACTTAGCAGCCTGAGAAAAGCCGCTGGAGAAAGCGTAATTTTAATCTCCCCCCCCCCCCCCCTCAAAGGCGCCAAAGTCATGCACACGGCCAGTGGCAGAACTGCAGCGCCGCTGAAGTTAAGTTTTGTAACATACCTAATATTATTACCTGAATATGTGTAGTGCAGAACCCCTTCCACATCGTCCCTCTTATTCTCGCTGTTCTTGTGCAACGTTTCATGTATTTCTTGTTTCTTCCCACTCCGTTTCTGAAGATAATCCCACAACATGACCCAAGGGCAGGACTTAAAACTTCACGTATGTCTGCCAAAATCAGGGCAATGTCAACAAAATCTGCTCACCAGTAAACTGAACTCCCACGGTACATGGAGTGTGAGAGGTTGGAGCCCCTGTTCGACCATCTGAAGGGGCTGCTTCTCAAGTTTTGGCTACATTTTAGCTCCACGCCCCTGATATTTGGGCACCCGGTACAGAGGGGGGAGGATCGGTAGGGAGGGGGAGGGGGGGGGGGATCCCTCTGTTGGTCTGCTCCTGTGCCTGGCCAAGGTGGCCTGGAGAGGGAACACGCGGTGTCCACGGGGACTTTGGAGGCCTTCCGTGAACGCAAGTCACCGCAGGAGTTCAAGTGTAATACTGATGATGATGATGTTGTATTAAAATTGATGACTGTTGTTTTGTAAACTGCCACAAAATCAGCTTTGATCATGTTACTTTTTTGTATGTTTGTTTCGTTTCTGAATCAAAGTAATTGTACCCACAAAAAAAAGTGGCAGAAAATTGACCTAAAAATGCTTATTTCAACCAGTACTCCATAGTGATAAGCTAACAGCCAATAGCTATGTATTTCTGGTGAGGGCGCCGGGCAACAGGAGGAGTTGCTGGATGAGTGTACATTGTGGCAATCAGGCATCAGAGAATGGTCAAACAAGATTCCTTGAAAAAGAATCCTGCTCTGATCTATCTATTAATCTTTAAATATTTCTGCCCAATACTCTGGACTGCTGGAGACACAAGGAACTGCAGATGCTGGATTTGTGAGCAAAACACAAAATACTGGAGGAACTCAGTGGGACAGACTTCAGTGGACCATCTGTGGAGGTGTAGCTTGCCCCTACTTCATCAGTTCTGAGGGTCCCAACCAGAAATGTAATCTGTCCATTCCCTCCACAGATGCTGTCTGTCCTTCAGCACCTTGTATTTTACTCTGAACAACTGCAGGGAAGTCTAAATTAATGTTGTTGTAATGTATATCCAGTTTATAACAAACTTAGGACACAAAGTGCCCAACTTACAATGTTCAGTGGTGTTTTAATTCTTTTTTAATCTGTATCCTTGGCATTAAATTTATGGCTATTTTTACCAATCACTTTGTGGAATGCCACGTTACAGTATATATTTATTAAGAGACTTAAACTTGCAAGATATTGACCTTTATTTTCCATGTTAGCTTTAAGAGAAAGGTGTGAATTGTCCTTGTCAATTAACAGAAACATATTTGAGATGATATAAAATTGAGTATACTGAGGGTTAATCTAATCACAATTAAAGGGGTGGGAGATTGCAACCTTCACGTGGTCCGCCCTGTTTTGACGAATGCAATCGACCTGGTGTGCACAATCAAATAAGATCAAATAGAACAACTTGTCCTACAACTTTAGGCTGTGCACGCCATACGCAAAAAGAAGATCTCAATTAAGCACTAATTTCGGAGAATACTCAGTTAATCAGTAAGCTGTTTTCCTAATCTAGCAAATAGTAGAAATTCTTTAAGATCCTGGTGCTTTTAAAGAGGAAAGGAGCAATTACAATGAAATCTGTCCTAAAAAGTCAAATCAAGATCTGGGGGAGGAATGTTCAAACACTGAGGTCTGTGAGTAAATGCCATATATAATGTACTAAGAAAGAAGATAAAGAGACAAACATGGATACCATTCAATACAGTCTGAGAAAAAGTGGAGCAAAGGTTTTTCAAACATTGCTTTGATCTTTTTTATTTAATCTTCCTTGATCCATCTTGTATGATTGTACTCGTGTTTGGTAAGATTTGCCTGGATATGGATCGTATGCAAGATGTTTTTGCAAGAAATGTGAAAGGAAAATGTGATTTTAAACGGCACTGGTCGTTGTTTCAAATAGATGGCTACGTGTGATACTAGTTTCTTCTCTTAATAAGCAGTGTGAATTTTCTTCATCAGGTGCTACAAACAGATCACTCTACCAAACATCACCCAATGATCCAGAGGCAGGCACCTGTAGTCTTAAAAGAAGAGACAATCCACCTCAAGAGACAGTGGGTTCTCAGTACCAAAGTTTCACTGCAGGTAAATTATTTGAGTCTAGTTTAGTTCTGAATGGAACTGCTGACATAACCAGCAAGACCAGGATTGATCGGTTCATAGTGAATAAAGAGAAGAATATTTACTCTGCGATCAGTCTGAATTGAAGATATCAGAATTATGACTCTTTATGGAGCAAATGAATATTAATTCAACTGAAACTGAATGCTTATGGTCAACTGATATTCTGATATCCACAAGAATTATCAAAGCAGAAATCTGATATTTATGGTCTTTGCCTACTTGAACCTAAAATAGCTAGGAATCAATTATATAATAATAATAAATAAATACTTTATTGATCCCCTCAGGGAAATTCAGATGTTCAGAAGCCCCCAATCAACAAACCCACACATTCAAAACGAACGCAGACAGTAAATACATAAAATACAACGTGGACGCTAGCTGAGAGCAATAAATACTTAAAAAGCCCAATAATGAACAATTAAAAATTAAAAAATGCAAAACTGCATCCCCCTACAGCCTAGCGGTCCGTATTATAAAATCTAATGGCTGCAGGGGTGAAGGATCTTGTGAACCGTTCCGTTCTACAGCGCAGGGAGAGGAGCCGGTTGTTGTTCCGAGTGCTCTTTTGACCCTCCAGAATTACATGGAGGGGATGCCCAGGGTTTTCCAGGATGACCTGCACCTTGCGCCTCAAGCACATCCATCCCAGAGTCCACTCTCCCCTCCAGCACTGAGCTAGCTTGTTTAACCAGTTTGTCCAGCTTCTTTTTTTTAAAGAAGGAACTGCAGATGCTGGAGAATCGAGGGTACACAAAAAGCTGGAGAAACTCAGCGGGTGCAGCAGCATCTAAGGAGCGAAGGAGATAGGCGACGTTTCGGGTCGAGACCCTTCTTCAGACTGTCCAGCTTCTTATTGTTTTTTGCACTAATGCTGTTGCCCCAGCAGACAACAGCGTAAAAAATAACTTGCAATCACAGTGTTGTAAAACATGTGCAGCATGTCATTATGCACATTGAAGGATTTGAGCCCTCTGAGGAAAAGGAGTCTGCTCTGGCCTTTTTTGTAGAGGGCGTAAGAGTTGAAAAACCAGTCCAGTTTGTTATCAAGGTGCACTCCAAGGCATTTATATGTCTGCACCACCTCAATGTCAGCCCCTGCAGTGTTGACCGGCTGAAGGGGGAGCTTGGACCTGCCAAAGTTAACCACCATCTCTTTAGTCTTAGTTGTGTTCAGGATGAGACAGTTCTCTTTACTCCAGACACAGAAGGCACTGGTCAAGTTCCTGTATTCCTCCTCATGTCCATTCCTTGCATATGCCACAATCGCTGTGTCATCTGAATATTTCTGTACGTGGCATGTGTCAGACTTCTAGTTAAAGTCTGCAGTATACAGGATGAAGAGGAACGGGGCCAGAACCGTTCCCTTTGGGGCTCCAACATTGCACACCACTGTGCCAGAGACACAGTCCCCCAGCTGAACAAACTGTGGTCAACCTGTCAGGCAATGATATATCCAGGAGATAAAGGTGGAGTCCACCCCCATCTTCTCAAGCTTGTCATTCAGAATCAGGGGTTGGATGGTGTTGAACGCACTTGAGAAGTCGAAGAACATAATCCTCACATCGCCACCTGGTTTTTCCAAAAAGGAGTAAATCCGGTGCAGCATGTATAGGACTGCGTCATCCACACCAATGTTCTCCTGGTACACAAACTGTAGTGGGTCTAGTGCGTGCTCGACTTGTGGTCTCAGGAGACGAATGAGTAGCCGCTCCATTGTCTTCATGATACAAGATTTAAGGGCCACCGGTCTGTAGTCGTTGATCTCGGTCGGCCGCCCTGCTTTGGGAACCGGCACGAGACATGATGTTTTCCACAGACCTGGAACCCTCCCCCGACTGGAGACTCAGGTTGAAAATGGTCTGGAGAGGCACCGCCAGCTGAGCCGCACAGTCTTTCAGTAGCCTGGGACATACGCCATCAGGGCCAGCTGCTTTACCAGGGCGCAACCTCCTCAGCTCAGCTCTCACCTCGTCCGCCGTGAAGAACAGTCGAGGGGATGCCGGCATAGGAGGTGCTGCAGCTGTGGTGTTGGGGGGGCTGCCTCGTGGAGGTGATGGTGGGGGAGAGGCTGCACCTGCAGAGGTGGGAGGGGATACCAGATCAAACCTGTTATAGAACAGGTTAAACTCATTGGCCTTGTCCACGTCTCCTGACGGCTGGCTTCTCTTCTCCTTGAAGCCAGTGATGGTCTTCATTCCTCTCCACACCTCTTTGATGCTGTTGTGCTGCAGTTTCCTCCCCAGCTTCCTTTTATAGTCCCCTTTTGTCTGCTTCAAGCTCCTTTTCAGGTTAAGCTGTACCCTCTTGATTCTTTTCCCGATCACCAACCTTGAAAGCCTTCTTTTTCTCGTTTAGGAGGCTCTTGATGTTGCTTGTAATCCAATGTTTGTTATTGGGAAAGCAACAAACAGTTCTTACTGGCGCAACCACATCCCTACAGAAATTGATGTAGTCTGTTATGCATCCAGCCATCCTGTCGATGTCCATTCTGCTGTTGAATTCCTGTGGCTCCTTCAGTATGTCCCAGTCTGTGCATTGAAAGCAGGCCCTCAGTGATTCACTGGCCTCTGGTGTCCACTTCCTCAAAGACCTTAACTTTCTAAAATACCTTATATTGGACTCTTAACAATTTTGCAGCTGCTGAGGCAAGCATTTATTTAAAATTCCAGATTAATTTGCCCAATTTATTTTAGTTTGATGCTGCTACATACCTTAGAATCAGTAATTCAGAATTCTGGTTGCCAACCCTGTAACTGTACCTTGGA
Source organism: Okamejei kenojei (assembly GCA_035221665.1). Classification (NCBI taxonomy): domain Eukaryota; kingdom Metazoa; phylum Chordata; class Chondrichthyes; order Rajiformes; family Rajidae; genus Okamejei; species Okamejei kenojei. The sequence goes on from CM069142.1 coordinate 3,685,541, forward strand.
GATAGACACAAATTGCTAGAGTAACTCAGCGGATCAGGCAGTATCTCTGGAGAACATGGACAGCTACAAAGTGCTGGGGTAGCTCAGCAGGTCAGGCAGTATTAGAGTCATAGAGTGATACTGTGTGGAAACAAACCCTTCGGCCCAACTTGCCCACACTGGCCAACATGTTCCAGTTATACGAGTCCCACCTACCCACATTTTGTCCATAACCCTCCAAACCTGTCCTATCCATGTACCTGTCTAATTGTCTCCACATATGTAAAACACTTTGGCCAACGAGAGTTGTTTTTTAAATGTGCTATAGAAATAAAAGTGACTTGACTTAAATGTTGGGATAGTCCTTACCACAACGACCTCGTCTGGCAGCTTGTCCGCCACCCTTTGTGTGAAAATGTTATCCCTCAGATTTCTATTAAATCTTTTTCCCTCACCTTAAATCTATGTCCTCTGTTCCTCGATTCCCTACTCTGGGCAAGAGACTCTGTGCATCTACCCGATCTATTCGTCTCATGATTTTGTACACCTCTATAAGATCAGCCCTCATCCTCCTGCGCTCCAAGGAATAGAGACCCAGCCTACTCAACCTCTCCCTATAGCTCACACCATCTGGTCCTGGCAACATCCTTGTAAATTTTCTCTGAACCCTTTCAAGTTGGACAATATCTTCCCTATAACATGGTGCCAAGAACTGAACACGATATTCTAAATGCAGTCTCACCAATGTCTTATACAACTGCAACATGACCTTCAAGGAACCATGCACTTGTACTCCTAGACTCTTTCTTTCAACTCACTGGATGTTTAGCTCTTCGGGCTAAATGAATCAAGTGACATGGGGAATAAGCCGGAACGAGGTACAGATTTCAGATTATCAGCCATGATCAAATTGAATAGGCTCGAAGGGCCGAATGGCCAACTCCTGCACCTATTTTTCTATGTTTCTATGGGTCAGGCAGTAGCTTTGGAGAACATGGAAAGGTACACAGTGCTGGAGTAACTCAGCGGGTCAGGCAGTATCTCCGGAGAAAAAGGATGGGTGACGTTTCAGGCCAGGGCCCTTCAAACCTGCAAACCTGGGAGGTGTAGGAGTAATAAACTATAATGGGAGTTGTTCAAAGCTACATCTAAATAGCATACTTCAAGAAAATATGTGGATGCGGTATAATTTTGTACACTTTACTAAACAACTGGGAGGAGATTTCACTGTCAGATCATTAAAATTAATTTATCAATACTGAAACATAGGTGGGTTTATTATTGTCACATATTCCGAGGTACAGTGAAAAGCTTTGTTCTGCATGCTTTCCAATCAGATCAGATAATATTATACATAAATAGAATCAGGTCCAACTCTAGTCTAATAGGCAGAGCAAAGGGAAGATACAGAGTGCAGAATATAGTTTTGCAGCATTGTAGCGCATCAGTTCCACAGACAAAGTCCAATGTCTGCAATGGGGTAGAGGTGAATTGGACAGTACCCTAGCTTATGGAAGGGCCGTTTATGACAAAAGAGGGGAAGAAGCTGTCCCTGAGTCTGTTGGTGCCACTCTCAAGTAATTCATTTCGTTATCAAAAAATATCGTACCTGAAAGACACTTTCATGATAAAAGGAGGCACCAAAACAAAAATAGCAACAAGTCTGAATCACTGGAACCTCTTGTGATCTGTGCAAAAATAATTGGCTTTGAAAAGACAGTGAAAAGATGGTTTCCAAAGAAATGTTCATTTGTGTAAGCTGACATTAATATCATTAACTTATTCCATCAGATGTTGCCAACAACACAACAAAGCCATCCCCATCCCATGGAATGGAGCCAGACACCTGCCCCCTCAAAAGAAGAGGCAGCCCCACGCATCAGGAAGTGGCCTCTCAGTTTCCATACCCCAATACAGGTAAACCTTTTGTGATAACAGTGCTGGAGTAACTCAGCAAGTCAGGCAGCATCTCTGGAGAACATGGATAGGTGTTGTTTCAGGTCTCTTGTTGAGACTAATTCTGGTGGTGGGGAGAGGGGAGAAAGCCTGAAGAGAAGTGGAGACAGTACAAAGTCTGACCATCGATAGGTGAGTACAGTTGAGAGGTGGTTTTGGTTGACGGTTGGACAAAGGCCAGAGTGGAAACAGCAAAAGGTGTGAGATCAGGAAAGAAGAGGTGCAAATTGTGAAGGGGAGTGGGAAGGGGAGGAATGGGTGTGATTCCAGGTGGGTGGACAGGGGAGGGGGAAGGGTGTGAAATAAATGGTCTTTATCCGACATGACGCAAAACTGCTGAGATAGTTAGGAATCATTCATATTGGGCTCTTAATTGTCCTACAGTTTTGCCACTACTAAGACAAGTTTTTAATAAAAATGCCAGATTTATTTGCCCACTTTAGATTAAAGTTTGATGCCGATACGTATGTTTTGATGAATGGTTCAGAATTGTGACCTAACCTGTACTGCAATGTATCTTGGAGAGATAGGAGTAACATACTATATTGAGCGTTGTTCAAATCCATATTTAGATAGCATTCTTCAAGGAAATAAGTTGCTGATAGGAGGGAACTAATTCTATACACTTTTCTGAACAACTGGAAGGAGATTTACACTATTTGACCATTAAAATTAATTTATTGATACTAGAAAATAGGTAGGTTTGTTTGTCACATACTGAAGTACAGTGCAAAGCTGTGTTTTGCATGCTGTACAATCAGATCAGATAATACCAAACATAAATACAAACAAGTCAAACTCATGTACAATAGGTAGAACAAAGGGGAAGGTATAGAGTGCAGAATATAGTTCTCAGCATTGTAGCGCATCAGTTCCACGGACCAAGTCCAATGTCCGCAATGGGGTAGAGGTGAATCCCTAACTTTGGGAAGGACCATGCAGAAGCCTGATAACAGAGGGGCAGAAGCTGTTCCTGAGTCTGCTGGTGCGTGCTTTCAGCAATTAAAGGGAGCTATTAATTTCTTTATCTAAAAATATTGTGCCTGAAAGACACTTCAATGATGAAAGGGTAGAGGAGGCACCAACACAAAAATAATGCATCAAAAAGCTTCTCATGATCTATAAAGATAACTGGCTTTGAATAAACAAAAGTGAAAATATAGTTTCCAAAGAAATATTCACCTGTGTCTGATGAAGGAACCCGATCCGAAAGATTACCTATCCTTTTTCTCCAGAGATGCTGCCTGACCCAGTGAGTTATTCCAGTACTTTATGTCTATCTTTGGAATAAAGCAGCATCTGCAGTTCTTTGTTTCTTCATCTCTGCATTAATATCATTAACTTATTCCATCAGATGTTGCCGACAGCCCAGCAAAGCCAACCCAGGCCCATGGAATGGAGCCAGACACCTGCCCCCTCAAAAGAAGAGGCAGCCCCACACATCAGGAGGTGATCTCTCAGTTTCCATACCCCAATACAGGTAAACTCTAATGTAACCTATTTATGTATCTACCCATGTCATTAATGAAAGTGCATTTGATTACAGCTCCTCTGACTTTAAGTTCAGAATGATCCCAATGTTGGTCAGAGAAAACCTCCGCCTAAATAAAATGCTGGCTCGATTAACCTTTGACGTGAAAGCAGAAGCATTGATGAGAAAAGAAGAAAATTACAAAGCATTTACAAATGGTGTTGCTTACAATAGCTCAGAAGATATCGTTTTCTATAGATAGGACATTATTTTCAAAATCATTCATTTATTAATGGCAATTATTCCTATTTAAATACATTGAATCAACACAGCACAGGAACAGGCCCTTTGGCCCACTGTGGCTGGGTGGCAGTGAGAAGTGTGAGGAGGATGCCATGAGGATGCAGGGTGACTTGGACAGGTTGGGTAAGTGGGCAGATGCATGGCAGATGCAGTTTAATGTGGATAAATGTGAGGTTATCCACTTTGGTGGCAAAAACAGGAAGGCTGATTATTATCTGAATGGTGTCAAGTTGGGGACAGGGAAGTGCAACGAGATCAGGAGGTCTTTGTTCATCAGTCACTGAAAGTAAGCATGCAGGTACAGCAGGCAGTGAAGAAAGCTAATGGCATATTGGCCTTCATGACAAGAGGAGTTGAGTATAGGAGCAAAGAGGTCCTTCTACAGTTGTACAGGGCCCTAGTGAGACCACACCCGGAGTATTGTGTGCAGTTTTCGTCTCCAAATTTGAGGAAGGACATTCTTGCTATTGAGTGAGTGCAGCGTAGGTTCGCAAGGCTAATTCCCGGGATAGCGGGCCATAGAAACATAGAAATTAGGTGCAGGATCAGGCCATTCGGCCCTTCGAGCCTGTACCGCCATTCAATATGATCATGGCTGATCATCCAACTCAGTATCCTGTACCTGCCTTCTCTCCATACCCCCTGATCCCTTCAGCCGCAAGGGCCACATCCAACTCCCTCTTAAATATGGCCAACCAACTGGCCTCAACTACCTTCTGTGGCAGAGAATTCCACAGATTCACCACTCTCTGAGTGAAAAACGATTTTCTCATCTCGGTCCTAAAAGACTTCCCCCTTATCCTTAAACTGTGAGCCCTTGTCCTGGACTTCCCCAACATCGGGAACAGTCTTCCTGCATCCAGCCTGTCCAACCCCTTAAGAATTTTGTAAGTCTCTGGGAGATCCCCCCTCAATCTTCTAAATTCCAGCGAGTACAAGCCGGGACTGTCATATGTTGATAGAATGGAGTGGCTGGGCTTGTATACTCTGGAATTTAGAAGGATGAGAGGATATCTTATTGAAACATATAAGATTATTACGGGATTGGACACGCTAGAGGCAGGAAACATTTTTCCGATGTTGGGGGAATCCAGAACCAGGGGCCACAGTTTAAGAATTAGGGGAGGCCATTGAGAACGAAGATGAGGAAAAACTTTTTCACTCAGAGAGTTCTGAATCTCTGGAACTCTCTGCCTCAGAAGGCAGTGGAGGCCAATTCTGTGGATGCTTTCAAGAGAGAGTTAGATAGACCTCTTAATGATAGCGGAGTCAGGGGATATCGCGAAAAGGCAGGAACGGGGTACTGATTGTGGATGATCAGCCATGATCATATTGAATGGCTGTGCAGGCCCGAAGGGCCGAATGGCCTCCTACTTTGTCTATTGTCCATTGTCTGTGCCGGATATGATGGCAAGATTTATATCTCCTACTCCCAATTCCTCCGTCTATGCCGCATCTGCTCCCAGGATGAGGCGTTCCACACCAAGGCATCAGAGATGTCCTCATTCTTCAGGGAACGAGGGTTCCCCTCTCCTACTATAGGTGAAGCTCTCACCAGGGTCTCTTCTATACCCCGTGACTCTACTCTCTCTCCCCATCCCCCCACTCGTAACAAGGGCAGAGTCCCCCTTGTCCTCGCCTTCCACCCTACCAGCCGTCAGATACAACAAATAATCCTCCGACATTTTCGCCACCTCCAACGGGATCCCACCACTGGCCACATCTTCCCATCTCCTCCCCTGTCTGCTTTCTGCAGAGACCGCTCCCTCCGTAACTCCCTGGTCAATTCGTCCCTTCCCACCCGAACCACCCCCTCTCCGGGCACTTTCCCTTACAACCGCAGGAAATGCTACACTTGTCGCTTTACCTCCCCCCTTGACTCCATTCAAGGACCCAAGCAGTCTTTCCAGATGCAGCAGAGGTTCACCTGCACCTCCTGCAACCTCATCTCTTGCATCCGCTGCTCTAGATGTCAGCTGCTCTACATCGGTGAGACCAAATGTAGGCTGAACACCTCCACTCAGTTCGCAATAACCAACCTGATCTCCCGGTGGCTCAGCATTTCAACTCCCCCTCCCATTCCGAATCCGACCTTTCTGTCCTCGGCCTCCTCCATGGCCAGAGTGAGGAGCACTCATTGTGGATGATCCATATGGGATGATCCCATATGGGATTATAAATCACACAGAATTAAAAAAAAACACTTGTGTAAATCTAAAGAATCAGGGGGACTGACACTCCCTAACTTATTGTATTATTATTGGGCAGTGAATATTAAAAACATAATCTACTGGTTGGACAGTTCTGCCCAACAGGTAGATTGGATAAGAATGGCGAAAGAGGATTGTTCCCCTTATAATATAGGAGCGATCGTTCTTTCCCCGATAAAACTGAACAATATAATATACGAGAAGAATCCAATTATTCATACTATAATACGAATTTGGAAACAAATAAAATTAACTTTAAAATTAAGAAAATTATCGCTTCTTTCTCCAATAGCTAATAATCCCTCATTCAAACCATCCATTGTTGATAAAACGTTTATCCATTGGGAAAGAATAGGAATTAAAACGATGGGAGATATGTATGAAATGGGAATTTTTTTATCATTCCAACAACTACAACTAAAATATAATTTGAAAAGTAATTAATATTTCAAATACCTTCAAATTCAAGATTATTTGAAAAAGTATATACAAGGATATCAAACTTTAACCCCAGATTTATTGGAGGAAGGAATGAATAGAAAGGCAGAATCAAGCAATTTAATATCCTACTTATATAATATAATTCTAAATATAGAAACACTAACGACAGAGGCAATTAGAAGAGACTGGGAACAAGAGTTATTGATAAAAATTCCGAACGATAGATGGGATAAAAAATTATTATATGTAAACAAATGTTCAATGAATGTAAGACATAACCTAATTCAATTTAAAATTTTACGTAGATTATATTATTCGAAAACAAGACTGAATAAAATATCTTCAAATGTTTCCCCCATCTGTGACAAATGTCTAACTCAAAATGCCACTATAGCACATTCCTTTGTCTCTTGTACAAAACTGTATACATTTTGGGATGAAATTTTTGGAATTTTTACAAAACTATTTAACACAAAATTGAACCCCAATACAGAATTGATTATCTTTGGATCAATGGAAGAGGGAAGTAAACTAACTATATTCCAAGAAGCTTTTCTTAATTATGGTCTAATAACAGCAAAAAAACTTATACTTAAATTTTGGAAAAACGCACCTACGCCAACATTCAAAATGTGGATCTCAAGCATGTCTGAAACGCTACATCTTGAAGAAATGAGATTCCTCTTACTAGGCAAAGTAGACCAATTCTTAAAGATTTGGTCTCCTTTTATCAACTTTTTACAAACATATGGTGCAACATAACATGACCTTAGAAATTAAATGGTTTAGAACTGGGTGACGGATGGGCAAAAATACGAGATAGGTAGATCTCTCCTAATCTCTCTTTTCTTTACTTTCTCCTTTTCTTTCAATCTTTTAACTTCTCATCTCTGTCCTTTATTTCTTTTGATTTCTGTTTCTACTCGCTTGTCTATCTATTCCGACACTCTTTATTTCTTTTTTCTCTCACTGCTCTTTTATTATTGAACCAAAAGTATGAAGTTGTACAAGAATGAAAATATGTATTTATGTATTAGGTACTTAAGTACCAGACTATTGTACTTACTTCTAACAAAAATAAACAAACAAAAAAAAAGAGTGAGGACCACTGTAAATTGGAAGAGCAGCGCCTCATATTTCGCTTGGGCAGTTTGCACCCCAGTGGTATGAACATTGACTTCTCTAATTTCAGGTAGTCCTTACTTTCTCCTCCCCTTCTCAGCTCTCCCTCGGTCCTCTGGCTCCTCCTCTTCCTTTCTTCTTCCCGCCCCCCCACCCGCCACCACCCTCACATCAGTCTGAAGAAGGGTGTCGACCCAAAATGTTGCCTATTTCCTTCGCTCCATAGATGCTGCCTCACCCGCTGAGTTTCTCCAGCATTTTTGTCTACCTTTGATTTTCCAGCATTTGCAGTTCCTTCTTAAACAAGTTTGCCCAATGTCGCCCACCGCTAATACCCTCTAATTCAGGCAACATTCCGGTAAACCTCTTCTGCACCCTCTCCAAAATCTCTATATCCTCCTGTAATGGGATGACCAGAACTGCGCACTATTTTGAAAAGGCAGTCTAACCAAAGTTTTCTAAAGCGACATCATAGCTTCCTGACTCTTCTACTCAATACCCCGACTTATGAAGGCAAGCACACTTCTTTACCACTCTATCAACTTGTGTTGCTACTTTCAGGGAGTTTTAATTTAATTTAGTTTAGAGATACAGCGCAGAAACTGGCCCTACGGCCCACCGAGTCCACACCGACCAGCGATCCCCGCACATTAACACATTACCTTACACACACCAGGGACAATTCTTTGTATATCCATACCAAGCCAATTAACCTACAAGCCTGTAAGTCTTTGTAGTTTGGGAGGAAACCGAAGATCTCGGAGAAAACCCACGCAGGTTACGGGGAGAACGTACAAGCTTCCGTGGTCAGGATCGAACCCGGGTCTCTGGCGCTGTAAGGCAGTAGCTCTACCGCTGCGCCACCGTGCCGCCCTATGGTCTTGGACCCCAAGATCCCTCTGTACATCAATGCTATTTAGAGTCTTGCTATTTAATGTATACATTCCCCTTACGTTTGACTTCCTAAAGTGTTTATAAAAATAAAAGTATCTACGAATCATAAATAACTTTTTGTTAACAGATATTACTAAGAGCCCAGCTCCAGCTCCCTGGATGGATTCCGGCACCTGCCCCCTCAAAAGAAGAGAAAGCTCATCACCACAGGCGACAGTAATCTCTCAGTATCAGGATCCCAATCCAGGTAAGCTCATTTCTAGACACAGGAACTGCAGATGCTGGAATCATGAGCAAAACACAAAGTGCTGGAGGAACCCAGCGGGTCAAGCAGCATCTCAGGAGGGAATGGATAGACCATGTTTCAGGTCGGGACCTTTCTTCTGACTAATTGGAGTTGGTGGAAGAAAGCTGAAAGTAGAGATGGAGGGGGAACAAAGCCTGGCAAGTGATAGGTGGATACAGGTGTGGGTGGAGGGGTTATTGACAGATGGATGGAAATAGCCAGAGCTGATAACTAAATGTTCGTGAATCTGCATCACTATAGATGAGACTTCAGAGAATGTACGTGATCTCAATCAGTTCAGTTTCATTTCAGTTTAGTTTATTGTCATGTGTACCGAGGTACAGTGAAAACGCTTTGTTGTTGCGTTCTAACCAGTCTGTAGAAAGCATGATTACAATCGAGCCATTTACAGTGTATAGATACTGTACCTGATAAAGGAATAATGTTTAGTGCAAGGTAAAGCCAGCAAAGTCCGGTCAAGGATAGTCCTAGGGACATCAAAGAGATTGTTATTAGTTCAGCACTGCTCTCTGGTTGTGGTAGGATGATTCAGTTGCCTGATAACGGCTAGGAAGAAACTGTTCCTTAATCTGGTGGTGTGCGTTTTCACACTTCTATAGCTTTTGCCTGATGGGAAAGGGGAGAAGAGGGAGTTGCCAGGGTGCGACTCGTCCTTGATTATGCTGCTGGCCTTGCCGAGGCAGCATGAGGTATCAAGAGTGTTTTATTGTCATATGTCCCAGATGGGACAATGAAATTCTTACTTGCTGCAGCACAACAGAATATGTGAATATGTAAACATAGTACATAAGGGGGAAAAAAAGAAAAAGTTCAATAAATAACAAATATAGTGCAAATAACAAATAATAATATAGTCTTTTGCAGTTCAGAGCTCAGAGCTTATTTGTTGTGTTTAATAGCCTGATGGCTGTAGGGAAGAAGCTGTTCCTGAACCTGGATGCTATAGTTTTCAGGCTCATGTACCTTCTTCCCGATGGCAATGGTGAGATAAGTGTGTGGCCAGGATGGTGTGGGTCCTTGATGATGCTGGCTGCCTTTTGAGGCAGCAACTACGATAAATCCCTTCGACGGTGGGGAGGTCAGAGCCGGTGATGGACTGAGCAGTGGTCACAACTTTTTGCAGTGTTTTTCGCTCCTGGACATTCAAGTTGCCGAACCAGGCCACGATGCAATCAGTCAGCATGCTCTCTACCGTGCACCTGTAGAAGTTTAGAAGAATCCTCTTCGACATGCCGAATCTCCTAATCTTCTCAGGAAGTAAAATGGAGTCAATAGAAGGGAGGTTGGTTTGTGTGATGGTCTGGGCTGCGTCCACAATTCGCTGCAGTTTCTTGTTGTCTTGGATGGAGCTGTTCCCAAACCAAGCTGTGATGTATCCTGATAAAATGCTTTCTATGGTGCATCTGTAGAAGTTGGTGAGAGTTGTAGGGGATATGCCAAACCTCCTAAGCCTTCTAAGGAAATAGAGGCGTTGATGTCCTTTCTTGGTCATTGCTTCAATATGGGTGGTCCAGGAGAAGTTGTTGGTGATATTGACTCTGAGGAATTTAAAGTTTACAACCATCTCTACTTCAGCACCGTCAATGTAAACTGGGGTGTGGGTACCGCTTCACTTCCTGAACTCCGATCACTATCTCCTTTGTCTTGCTGACATTGAGAGAAAGGTTGTTGTCTCGACACCAGGACACAAGGTTCTTCCTCCTGTACTATTTGATATCCGGCCCACAATGTATCAAGTATCAAGTATCCTTTATTGTCATTCAGACCTTTTGGTCTGAACGAAATTTCATGCCTTGCAGTCATAACACAGAATAAAACAACAAAAACACACAATAAACACAGATTTAACATCCACCACAGTGAGCCCACCAGGTCCTCCTCACTGTGATGGAAGGCAAAAAGTCTTAAGTCTTTGTCTCTTCCCTCCTTTTGCTCCTCACCATTGCGTTGAGGATTAACGCAATGGTGATGTCGTCTGCGAGTTTGTAAATTGTGTTAGATTTGTACGTGGCTGCACAGTGGTGGGTGTACAAAGAGTAAAGAAGGGGGCTGAGAACGCATCCTTGCGGAGCACCAGTGTTGACGATTATCGTAGAGGATGATTTATCCCCTAGCTTCACTGATTGGGGTCTGTTGGTCAGGAAGTCGAGGATCCAGTTGCAGAGATGAGTGCTGACACCAAGTCCCACGAGTTTGGTGATGAGCTTGGATGGTATATTGGTGTTAAAGGCAGAGCTGTAGTCTATGAATAGGAGTCTGACGTAGGTGTCTCTCCTATCAAAGTGTTCCAGGGATGAGTGTAAGGCCAGGGTGATGGTATCGTCTGTAGACCTGTTGTGGCGGTAGGTGAACTGCAGTGGGTCAAGGCCGCTGGGTAGACTGGATTTAATCCAGTGTTCCACAACTAGCTTTTCAAAACATTTCATGATGGTGGATGTCAAGGCTACTGGACTGAATCCGTCCTTTCATGCATACTTCATGTTTTGTTTTGTTCCTGCATTCCTATTTTAATTTCCAAATGTTCTCCATGTTACTGCAAAATAGGAATCCACCAAGGTAAATCTGCAAAATGTTCAATGGCTCAGCTAAACCTTGATGTGTGTAAATAGTCCAGACTTGGCAACTCGCGTGACCTGCTTAGGTTTTCTCCGGGTTCTCCGGTTTCCTCCCACACTCCAAAGACATACAGGCTTGTAGGTTAATTGTCTTCGGTAAAATTGTAAATTTTACCTAGTGTGTAGGATAGCATTAGTACATTGGGATCACTGATCGGCATGGACTCGGTGGGCCAAAGGGCCTGTTTCCGTGCTGTATCTCCAAACTAAATTAAACTAAACCTGATGTGTAGAAATAACTTTTTTCACGGAAGCTCACGAGGCAAATAGGCCACTTTGTCAAAGACAGACTCAAAATGCTGGAGTGACTCAGCGGGACAGACAGCATCTCTGGAGAGAAGGAATGGGTGACATTTCGGGATGAGACCCTTCTTCAAACTGATCAGTCTGAAGAACAGTCTCGACCCGAAACACCACCCATTCCTTCTCTCCAGAGATGCTGCCTGTCCCGCTGAGTCACTCCAGCATTTTGTGTCTACCCTAAACTAAACTTGATGCAGGGCCACTGGTGAAAAAAAGGAAGTACTGTAAATGTCAATGGTGCAGCTTACAGTAAATCCAAATATATAATATTCTACATTCCAGGGCGATGAGCATTCTGTATTCAATCATTCATTGATCAGTGTCAGGCTTTTAGATCAAGTTTATTTTCACAATTGACCAATGTGTTGCCCCAGTATGATTTTTGGGCATCGTTGGCACTGCCACTGCTTATTGCCCACCTCCAGAACGGAACCACCAGCTTTGGCAAATAGTATCAAGACCAGTTTATTTGTGGCTACAATGTGGAGGAAAAATATTAGTTTAGTGTCAGTGAGAAATATTAAAAGAATGAACACATAAGCAACAAATGAATAACTTATCACCAGGGTGGTGAAGAAGCCCTTTGGCACACTGGCCTTCATCAGTCAGGATATTGAGCATAGAGGGGAGACATGAGGAACTGCAGTGCTGGTTTACAAAAAAAACACACACAAAGTGCTGGAGTAATTCAGCGGGTCAGGTAGCAGCCCTGGAGGAGATAGGTGAGGTTCCAGGTTGGGACCATCAATCTGACGAAAGGTCCTGACCTGAAACGTCATCTATCCATGTCCTCCAGAGATGCTGCCTGACATGCCGAGTTACTCCAACTACTTGTGCTTCTGTTTCATTGAGTATAGAAGTTGGGATGGTATGTTGCAGTTGTATAAGACATTGATGACAATACTCCATTCGAGTATTGCGTTTAGTTTTGGTGGCCCAGCTAATGAAAAGATGCTATAGACCCTCGAGAAAAGATTGGAAATAGTGCAGGGTAGATTTACGATGATGTTGCCAGACACAAAGGATTCAGTCTTTGGGAGAAATTGGGCCATGTACCCAGTCCACACCAACCATCAATCACCCGTTCACACTAGTTCCATGTTATCCCACTTTCTCATCCACTCCCTACACACTCGGGACAATTTACAGAGGGCCAATTAGCCCATAAAAACATGCACATCTTTTGGATGTGGGAGGAAACCAGAGCACCCAAAGAAAGCCCACGGCATCACAGGGAGAATGTGCAAACTCTTACAAACAGCACCAAATGTCAGGATCGAAGCCGGGTCTTTGGTTGTGTGGCAACAGCACTACCTGCTGCACCACTTGGCGAGAAACAGAGTTCTTCTCTGAATTTCTTGCTGTATGTTTCTAACATTTCCTGACTTGGTTTCGTTCATTTCTGCAAACTGGCATATGCAATGCAACTTGGGAGTGCTGCTGCAGGACTCCCAAAAAGTTAATTTGCAAGTCGAATCAGTAGTAAGGAAGGCAAATTCAATGCTAGCATTTATGTCATGAGGACTAGAATACAAAAACAGAGATGTAATGCTGAGGCTCTATAAGGCGCTGGTCAGTCCGCATTTGAAGTACTGTGATCAAATTTGTGCCCCATATCTGAGGAAGGATGTGCTGGCTCTGGAGAGGGTCCAGAGGAGGTTTACATGAATGATTCCAGGAATGAGTGGGTTAGCATATGATGAGCATTTGACAGCACTGGGCCTCTACCTTTAGAAGGTTGAGGGGGGAACATTGAAACTTACAGAATAAGTTACAGAAAGGCATAGATAAGAGTGGATGTGGAAAGGATGTTTCTAGTGGTGGGAGAATCTAGGATGAGAGGTCATAGCCTCAGAATTAAAGGTTGCTCTTTTAGAAGGGAGGTGAGGAAAGGGTAGTTAATCTATGGAATTCATTGCCGCAGAGGGCTATGGAGGCCATCAGCTGATATTTTTAAGGCAGAGATAGACAAATTCCTGATTAGAACAGGTGTCAAGGGTTCTAGGGAGAAGGCAGGAAAATGGGATTTGGAGGCAATGATCAGCCATGATTGAATGGCGGAGTGGGCTCGATGGGCCGAATGGCCTAATTCTACTCCTACAACTTGTGAACATGGAATAACCGATGCTTTGCCCTGGTCATATTGTGTAATTTTATTTAAATAGATGTTACTCGCAGCCCAGCAGATCCAATGCCAGCTCATGGAATGGGGCCAGGCACTTGCAGCTTCAAAAGAAAAGATAGCTCCACTCAACAGGCGATTGTCTCTCAACAACCGTACTCCAGACAGGGTAATTATGCTGTAGACTCAAGGAACTGCAGTTGCAAGAATCTTGAGCGAAACACGAAGTGCTGGAGGAACTCAGCTTGTCATGCGGCATCTGTGGAGGAATCGGACGGGCGACATTTCAAAATTATAGAGATGTGGGGATAAAGCTGAAAAAGAGAAGTGGGGGCGGGACAAAGCCTGGTAAGTGGATACAGGTGAGGGGGGAGGATTGCCAGATGAGTGGAGTAAGTGACAAAGGCTGGAAGTGAAAAGGAGACTGAAGGGCGTCAGATAGGGAGAGAAAAGAAGTGAAATGTGAAGATGGAGGGAGTGATATGGGTGGAAGGGGATGGTAATGGGAAATAAAAGAGATAAAAGGGAAATGGGGGACTGCCGAATAGGAGCTGAGTGTTGGAAGTAGGGAAAAGGAGCAAAGTGACTGGGATGTGGGGTGCGAGATGGTGGGAGAAATGTGCACATATCAAGATGATGGGAACGGGATACAGAGGGGCAGAGGGGGTTATTACTTGACATTTGAGTTATTTTGTAATTATTTGTGAATCTACAAGAGTGTTGACGGGAACATGTAAGATTCAATGATCCCAGTGTGTTTCTTTTACCTTACTAAATGGTCCTCTGTTCAGCGGGTCAGGCAACATCTGTCAATGCTGCAAATTTGTCCTAAACAATATCAGGGAAAGTCAACATTTGGGTATATTTTGATGGCGATGGGATAACACGAAAGAATCCATTGATAAGGGAAAACAAGTGGCAGCCACATTGATAACTGATGAAAGCCGATGATTTAATGGAGCACCCCGACGGAAGAACAAAAAGTCTTATCACCCAAACATTCTGTTGCTCATTTGCTACTGAAACGGGCAAGGGTCAGGGCTGGTGCAAAGGTCAGGGCTGCACCAGTGGTGCGAGCACATTGACAAGTATCGTGGAGCGGTGCAGGACAGATGTTGGGAAGTCAACATTCACAGGCCGTGGAGGTTGCCAGGGAGAGGACCTTCATGAAGCAGGAAGTCTGGAAATCACTTAGCCGGGACATGGGGCGGTTGTAGGCAGGACCTGGGGCAATCGTGGCTCCTCAATGGTGTGGCTCCTCAATTGCTTATTGATATTGGTCCATTAATGGATCTGTGTAAACATTGAGGAAGTTTGATTCAAGGAAAAGAGAAGGGGTGAGTTTTTTTACATCATTCACATGTGCAAACTGACTGATGTGACGTTAATACGTCTAATTTCTCAGATAACTAATTCTAACTTTCTACTCTTCAGAAGACAATAACAGACTGACACAGTCAGCTCCTGCTCATTACTCAGTGGCGGACACATGCAGCCTTAAGAGATCAGGCTGCCCAACACAGGAGGCTTTTGCTCAAGGTCAATGTTACAATCCAGGTACATTATGGTGCACACACACGGAACTGCACTTGCTGGAACCTTGTGTAAAACATGTCATGCTGGAGTAACTCAGTGGGACAGGCAGCATCGGTGGAGGGTAGGAACAGGTAACAGGTAATACTAGCAAGATCATAACAGAATTACCACAGTCAAAATGTGATACAAGGAACTGCTGATGCTGGTTTACAAAAAAACACACAATGTGCTGGAGTAACTCAGTGGATCACAGATGCACAGAGTCTCTTGCCCAGAGTAGGTGAATCGAGGACCAGAGGACATAGGTTTAGGTGAAGAGGGAAAGATTTAATAGGGCTCTGAGGGGTAACTTTTTCACACAAAGGGTGGTGGGTGTATGGAACAAGCTGCCAGAGGAGGTAGTTGAGGTTGGGTCTATCCCATTGTTTAAGAAATAGTTAGAAAGGTACATGGATAGGACAGGTTTGGACGGATATGGACCAAACTCAGGCAGGTGGGACTAGTGTAGCTGGGACATGTTGGCAGATGTGGGCAAGTTGTGCCAAAGTGCCTGTTTGCGCACACTATCACTCTATGACTCTATGGGTCAGACAGCATCTCTGGAGAACATGGATCGGTGACGTTTCATATCAAGACCCTTCTTCGGACTGGTGGGAGGTGAGGAGGTAAACGAAAAGAAAGCTGAAAGAGAGGAAGGGCAAGACAAATCCTGGCGTTTGATAGGTGGATACGGGTGGGTAGGCAGATGGTAGGACAAAGATGAGAGATGAAAAGAGAAAATGTAAGATAAGGATAGAAGAAATGCAAATTGTGATGCCAGGGGAAGGAATAGTTGGAAAGGGGAGATTGGGGGGAAATGGGTGTGTGTCTGGATGGGGCAGAGGAGGGGGGGGGGGAGGGAGAAAAAAAGGGATTGTTGGTCGGTTAGTTACCTGAAGTTGGAGAATTCAATATTCATATCGTTAGGTTGTAATATGAGGCTCTGGCTATGGAGGAATAAATGCTGTCCCTGGTGGAAGGGCAAACGGTCTTATCACCCAAATGCTCATTTGCTACTGAACAGAGCACTGAACCAGCTGGCCAGAAGTCAGGGGACAATGGCTAGTATAGTGGAGAGGCGCAGGAGAGGTATTGGGAAGTCTGTATGAGGAGAGAGTGGAGGTTGACAGGGAGAGGTCAATGGAGGAATCAGGTGGTCATGGAGTTGAAGTCAGGCAAACAGACAGCTGGTACATGGAGCAATTGAAGTCAAGACCCGGGCATTAGTGGAAGGAGTGTTCTTGATTGCTTATCAATATGTTCTGTTAAAGGATCAATGCAGAAAAATGAGGAGGTTTGATTCCAGGAAAAGAGAAAGGGTGAATTGTTTAACATAAGCATTCATGTGTGCAAACTGAGTGAGGTGCAGGTATTTAGTCTCATTCTACCTTTCTACTCTTCAGAAGACAATAATAGACTGACCCAGCTATCTGCCGCTCATCACTCAGTGGTGGGACACATGCAGCCTCAAGAGATCAGGCTGCCCAACACAGGAGGCGTTCCCTCAAGGTCAATGTTACAATCCAGGTACATTATGGTGCACACACAAGGAACTGCAGATGCTGGAATGGTGAAAGGTCACCTCCAATATTTTATAGTTTGTTTAATTACATTATTTAGCAACGTTAGAACATTTTGAGATTTTAAAAATCAAGTTTGCAATTTATCCCATTAAATAAAGCATAAAAATAAGTTTAATTTCACACCTAATTCACTTTCATATCTTTAGTATTACAAAAGTTATGGCCATTTTCATACTCGGAAATTAGCATCTTGTTCCCTATTGCTTTTCCATTGACTTAACACAAAAGCTGTGATCGAGGACAGTCAAAAGCCCATAACTTTTTTAAAAATTAAGAGAACTGAATGAAATTTTCAGTTATTATAGATTGAAGCATTCTGAAACAAATATGAAACATCTTACTTGGATGACCTGAAATTAAAGCATATAATTAGTTAGTTACCTAATTGGAGCTAATTATAAAATTGACTGTTGTGACGGAAATAGTAATAAACTGCCTTGAAAATTTAAAAAATGTGATATTCTCAGGATCAGAACTTTAATATTATTGTATTATATGCTGTAAGTCCGTAACAGATAGGTAAGTACATTACAATTTCTAGCAAAAGACCAAGTCTTTATGGAGAAGATCAGTTGCTAGCTGGTACATTGGCATATCATAATCAGTAGCATCATCATACCCCTCCGATTGTAACCAATAAGCAACTCTGTACACCTTGTTTTTCCTCAACCTTTCAATTTTGGCATTGTAAACTACAGGTTTTTGCTCTTCAAACCACGCATGACATGCCTTTCTGCCCACTATTTTCCCATTAAGAATGTCTTGTAGATTGTCACATTTGGAGTAGTCCAAATTTGGATAATCTCTGCGAATGCTGACAAAATCACTCTCTTTTGCTGGGCATTTGGATTGACAATTTTGCATTTCTTTTTCGGAGACATCTGTTTAAAATGTAAAGAAAAAAAAACACTTAACAGCATTAACAGAAACAAGTTATTATTTGCAGTTTTAGAAAAAAGGTAGAAATTATAAAGTTAAACGCTAAAACAAATAGTAAATTCATCTAAATTCAATTACTAGATCTAAACATCTATCCATTTCTTTAGAAAAGGATATTTTTGTTTAATAGCCTAAGTATCCAAATAACAAACTAATCCCATTCACACAAGAATTCACAATATAACGATTTTAAAATCTCACTGTCATGAACTTATATGCCAGATGGAAGGAATTTAATGTTTAATTCCCATAAATTAATGTAGAAACATCCACCCTCAATATAATCAAAATTATTATTTTTTGCACAATACATGTGGCTAAAACAGTTGTGGATATTTAGTATAAAAATATTGAAAATAACACAAAATATAGACGATTTACGACATGATTGTCCCAAAAAAAAAGGATTTAAATAATATTGCAAGTGGGTGTTTCTGGAACGCGATCGTTTGGAATGTTACCGTTGCCGTGAATTTAAACCCCATATCGGCAGGCAAAGACACTGCCGGTTCGTATGGGGCCCAAATAACATTTTTGCGTCGTAAGATTAGATTAAAGCCACCCCAAGAAGCAAGATTATATGTGAAATAGACGACTTACCTTTTGTTTTGTCCTGATATTACAATCTGTCATGTTGTAGGCATTGAGGGCGTTCGGTCGCTTTTTACTTTAATTCAACTATTAAATTGTCCAGCGAATTTTTTTTTTTTGAATAAAAAAAACCAGGAACGGTAGTCCGATCGATTTTTCTTCATTGACTAGCAGCCCGAGGAAATTCCTCTCTGACAAGCGCTACAAACCTCCATTTTAATCCCACCCAACCCCCCCTCAAATGCACCAAAGTCACGCACACGGCCAGTGGCAGAACTGCTGCGCCGCTGAAGGTAGGTTTGGTAACATCGCTACATTATTGACATAAGCACGCAGAACTACCACAGTCTATAGGAGATACAAGGAACTGCAGATACTGGTCATGGGAAGAAAGTGCAAACTCCACACAGACAGCACCCGAGGTCAGGATCGAGCCGGAGTCTCTGGCACTGTGAGGCAGCTGCACCTTTGTGCCACTTTGCTGGGAAGCATATAACAGTTCACATGTTGCTACTGCCTGCCATACATCAATCTAGTTTACAGCTTGTTCAGTCACCGCATAGTCACAAAAACAGCAATGGCTCGATCTGATTTAGACTCGAAGATCCTTATCACATTCTTAATCCTGCAGTTTAAGAGAGGGAGAAGCTGAAGTCAGCGAAAGAGAGGATGCAGAAGAGATTCGCTGGGATGTTGACTGGATTCGTCGGCTGTGGTTATAAGGAGGGATTGGAGGGGCTGTGGTTATTCTCACTGTAATGTAGGAGGCTGAGAGGTGACCTGACAGAGATTTATAATCTGAGGAGATGGAGTAGAAAGTCATCATTGTTTTCTCGGGCCAGGGATTCTATGACTAGAAGGCACAGCTTTAAGGTAGAGGGGTACGTGCTTCACCTGCAAGGTGGTGATCTGGAGCAAGTTGCCGGAGGAGCTGGTGGCAGCATTTGGATAGGTACTTAGATAGGAAAGTCGTGGAGACACAGGCAAATGGGGATTAGCATTGACAGGCATCATGGTTGGCCTGATCAGCTGGGCAGAGAGTGCCCAATTCCTGTACCATACGATTCTAAGATTTATCCACTTTATACTCTGCCCGCTGTATAGTTACCAATCACTCATTTCGTCAACTTCAACTTGAAGCCTTGTCCACCTTACAGCTCACAATTCCACCAGGTTTCATGTAGACGGTAAACCTGTAAATATAACATTCAGTACCCTCGTCCATTTATAGATCTATATTTTGGCCCAAGTTTAGCCCAAGCTCTGATATGTGTGGCACCCGCATGTCATGGACTCATAGAGAGTCATAGAGTGATAGAGTGTGGAAACAGGCCATTCGGCCCAACTTGCCCAAACCGGCCAACAATGTCCCAGCTACACTAATCCTACCTGCCTGCGCTTGGTCCATATCCCTCCAAACCTGTCCTATCCATGTAGCTGTCTAACTGTCTCTTAAACAATGGGATAGTCCCAGCCTCAACTGCCTCATCTGGCAACTTGTTCCATACACCCACCGCCCTTTGTGTGAAAAAGTTACCCCTCGGTTTCCTGTTAAATCTCTTCCCCTTCACCTTGAACTTACAGTATGTCCTCTGGTCCTCAATTCCCATACTCTGGACAAGAGACTCTGTGCATCTACCTGATCTATTCCTCTCATGATTTTGTAAACATCTATAAGATCCCCCCTCATCGTACTGCATTCCATGGAATAGAGACCCAGCCTATTCAACCTCTCCCGATAGCTCACACCCTCTTGTCCTGGCAACATCCTCGTAAATCTTTTCTGAACCCTTTCAAGCTTGACAATATCTTTCCAATAACATGGTGCCCAGAACTGAACACAATATTCTAAATGCGGTCTCACCAACGTCTTATACAACTGCAACATGACCTCCCAACATCTATATTCAATACTCCGACTGATGAAGGCCAAAATGCCTAAAGCCTTTTTGACCACCTTATCCACCCTCTAGTCCTGGCAACATCCTCGTAACCATCTAGGTCTACCTGTGACTCAACTTTCAAATACCCATGCAGCTGTATTGGTTCTGTATCTGAAGAAGGGTCTCGACCCGAAACGTCACCCATTCCTTCTCTCCAGAGATGCTCCCTGTCCCGCTGAGTTACTCCAGCATTCTGTGTCTACCTTTGATTTAAACCAGCATCTGCAGTTCTTTCCTACACCTGTACTCCTAGATTCCTCTGCTCTACAACACTACCCAGAGGCCCACCTTTCACTGTGTAGTTCATGCCCATGTTCAACATCCCAAAATGCAACACCTCACACTCACCATCACCTGCCACCATGAAATGGACCCCCTGTCCGTAAATATGTTCAGGCATGATGTTGGGCACAGACATTGTGGACCGAAGGGCCTGTTCCCATGCGGTACCCCTCCATGTTCTAAACTGATTTTTAATCTGTGCCGGCGTGTTGGCCTTGATTCCATGTACTGTAATTTTGAATACTGCACTCTCAGTTGCAACTTTTAACGTGTTGAGTAAAACTGGCATTGAAATCCGGATCTTAAGGTAAATATTTCAATGTGGTTTCTATTGCTTCCGGTTTCCTGAAGAAAGCACACTTAGCAGCCAGTGGTTAGAGAGTAGATATAAGACAGTTAATATAATCTTTGAATTTTGTAGCACTGTCGGCCAAGGAAGTTAAAACCTGACCCTATATTTCACCACCTGCATCCTTATCGCTCTCTTCATTTTGAGCATCATCACCTTTTCTAATCCCATCTGGATAGAACCGTCTGGGTTTCGTATTTGAAGTGGGTAGAGCCACTGCCTCACAGCGCCAGAAACCCATTGTCCTATCCTGATCTTGGGTGCTGTCTGTGTTGAGTTTGTACATTCTGCTAGAGACCACATGGGTTTCCACAGGATACTCTGGTTTCCACCCACATCCCAAAGACATGCAGCTTTGTAGATTAATTGGCCCTAATGTGTAGGGAGTGGATGCAAAAGTGGGATAATAAATATAGAACTAGTGTGAATGTATGTTTGATGGTCAATGGATGGACGTGGGGGGGCCATGCTGTGTCTCTAAACTAAACTAAACTTTACTTCCATGTCAGTATATTTCCTTGGACACAGGAAGAATGATAACTGAATGTTTCTTTAGCTCTCTCCTTCTGGATCATAACAGTAATGATGCAAGCTGATGAAGAACATTAAATGTAGAAATGTGACCTGCATTCTTTCTGTTTCTTTAGCAAAATCTGTCGGGCATAGAATTGCTGAGCAGGACCAGTGTTCTCAGAAATCAAATTTCTCTTGCTCCTTGCACAAACCACTTTCCATTCCTGTGAATAAATTGAAAGATGTCGGGTCAAGTTAGTATCGATCTCTTGCCTTTTCATATTTTAGACTAAATTAAGAGTTCAGTCATATTATATTTTCCTAAACCGTGAAAATATATCTTACAGCATTGGAATATTTAGTTACCAGCTTTGTTTACCCCGTAGCCATGATGGCAAATTAGGTCTTACCTTTTAATGATTATTTATGTCATGAATTCATCCACCTTCTTACAGAGAAATTGCCCATCTGTATATAGTACCTTGAAGCTGTGCTTTTGAACATTTTTAATGTACTCTGCCCCTATTAATTACTGGCTTTTGTGGCCACTGCCTTTGTTGCCAACTACATTTCTAGATTCCACTTCCAGCTTTGTTTTTCTCTCCCTCTTGGCTGCCTTCTCAGGCGTTAGTCTGCTTCTGAAATTCATTCAGAGGCATTCCATTCCTTTGAAGTCAATGGAATGGATTTTGACAATGGCATGCAAAAACTGATGCAACTATACGACACGGCGTGGATATTGGGGATAAACATGTAGGCACACGTACCTCAGCATGTCCTACATAGAGAGGCCTGGATGGAGTGGATGTGAGAGGATATTTCCACTAGAGGGTGAGTCTAGGACCAGTGGTCATAGCCTCAGAATTAAAGGACGTTCCTTTAGGAAGGAGATGAGGAGGAATTTCTTTAGTCAGAGTGTGGTGAATTTGTGGAATTCATTGGCACAGAAGGCTGTGGAGGCCAAGTCTGTGGAGGATATTTTTTAAGGCAGAGATAGATAGATTCTTGATTAGTGCGGGTGTCAGGGTTATGGGGAGAAGGCAGGAGAATGGGTTAAGAGGGAATGATAGATCAGCTATGATTGAATGGTGTAGTAGACCTGATCAGCCGAATGGCCTGTTTCGGCTCCTGTGACTTATGAACTTACGAATTAAGCACAAACTCTCCCCAGTACGTAATACAAATCAAGTAAATCATGGAGAAATGGGGGCAAATTGGAACTGCAGATGCTGGAATCCTGAGCAAAAACACAAAGTGCTGGAGGAACTCAGCAGGTCAGGCTGCATCTGAGGAGGGAATGGAGAGTCTGAAGAAAAGTCTTGTATCAAAACGTTGCCAGTTATTCCCGCCACAGATGCTGCCTGACCCGCTGAGTTCCTCCAGCAATTTGTGTTTCACTACATCATGGAGAAATTTGCATTAGGCTGCAAATTTTAGAAATGCCCAAAAGTGCAGCCACGAAAATCTCAATTTTACTGTTAGCAATAAATGACAAATGTTACCCAAAAACCCAAACTAAAACTCATAATGCTGGAAGGGCTTCGCTTTTAATATTTATTTCCCACAGCGAAAATAAAAATTGTTAAAAGTTAGAGATAGGTGATTAGGTGCAGATAATATATGAAAGGGCAGAATCCTTTTGTGTTCTGTTCACTCTCCCTCCTCCTTCCCCCTATTCTTTGCATCTGATAACCTGTTTTCCACTTACTCTTCCTTTTTCCTTGTGAACAGTCACTGATCTGAAACATTAGCTCTGATTTTCTCCCCACAGTTGCTGCCCAGCATGCCATCTATTTCCAGCATTTTCAATGTATTTCCAATAACTTCAATGTAATTATTTCCACTGTGTTGGGAATTCCTTCACTGTAGCCACAATGGGAGTACCTTTGTTTCAATGGCTTATTGAAATCAAATTCCTTGTATGTTTTACATACTCGCCTAAGTTGGAGGAATTTCCCGTGGACGTTTTCCAGACCAATTGCCTTCAGGCACTTCATCAAATGAGCCTGTTTCTATCACCGTGTGAGGATATTTGCTGATGATTTCACACGATGAAATCCATTGGCAAGTCCTCAGAAAATGAGGCGATACATGCCCGCATGCAGCAAGCTCAAGATTAAGACATGGATGATAAGTTAGCTAATAAATTAATTACAATTACAATTTATGCTGTAATGTGAAGGATTTAGGAGTATTTGTAAGATTCTGATTATCCTAAGTAAATCTTTCCCTTTAACAAGTGAATGGAATGGTGGAATACAAGCCAGAGGAGTTACCAGGTGATGGAAGTAACCTCATATTCCACAAAAGCCTGGTGCTTGATGTAGCCAACCAGCCACGGAGGGAGAAGGTGAAGCTTCCAGCAGCCATTTTGAGTTCAAAGCCATTTTCACTGCCTAATCAGAGGGTAAGAGTTATGTTAAATATTGCAAATGATAACTAAACGATATCAATATCATATGAGCGTGTAGGAAGGAACTGCAGATGATGGTTTAAACCGAAGATAGACACAAAATGCTGGAGTAGCTCAGCGCGACAGGCAGCATCTTGATATTCTGAGAGTCACATTTGACCAGAGACTTCACTGTGACACAATTAATTAACCCAGCCGGTTTCTGGACAATGTGTCGAGTCATAGGGTTATACAGAGTTGATCAGCTTAACTTGGCATCATGTTTATGTCATTAAGCTGGAACAAGTGCAGAGAAGATTTGCAAGAAGTGTTGCCGGGACTCGAGGGACTGAGCTGTAGAGAGAGGTTAGGCAGGCAAGGACTTTTTCTTGGAGACCGAGGGGTGATCTTATAGAGGTGTATAAAATCATGACGGAAATAGATAGGGTGAATGCAGAGAGTTTGTGAATCAAAACCAGAGGACATAGGTGTAAGGTGAGAGGGGAAGATTTTATTAGAACCCAAAGGCAACTTTTTCACAAAGAGAATGGTGGGGCATGGAACAAGCTGGCAGAGGAGGTAGTTGAGGCAGTTCCAATAACAAGATTTAAAGGAACCTGGACAGATACATGGACAGGACAGGTTTACAGGGCTATGAACCAAACGCGGGCAAGTGGGACTTGCATAGATAGGGCATCTTGATTGAAATGGCCAAAGGGCCTGTTTCTATGCAGTTTGACTCTGTCCAGGATGATCATTGTGGGCTGAAGGGCCTATTCTTATGTTGTACTGCTCCACCTTCTACGTTCCAGCATGAAAATAAACAGGATTAAGACTACTCCTAACATGTCTGCATTCTTTACAGTTTGCAGTTATAGAAGAGCCAGTCAGAAGAAAAGTCAATACAGTTTCTGTTGCTGGGCCTGTAGCGGGTGGTCTGTGGAAGGAACCAACACGAGGCTTTGAACTGTTCCCAAGGGAGGTCAATTTTGGTATCCTACAAGAAGGCTTCACCTACGCTTACACAGTTTCATTGAAGAACGTTGGAATAGACTCTTGCATGTATTTTCTTATACTATGTTATTTTCTCCTTTTCAAACTTGATTTGGAAGAGTGACACAATAGTTTCCCTTTTTTAAATATCCTCATTGGAAAGTGGGAACATAGGATCAGGATTTAATAAAGCCCTTCTGCTGGTACAGAGTAGAAACTGCCGCATCCTGGTGTAGAGGCATATACATGTCATCTCTATAGGCTAGGGTGAGTCGTTATCATTCCACTACTCCTCAACATTTTGGCCACAGCAGGCTTGCCGATGGCTATTCACAGCTCCGTGTGTGTCAGTGCCGTGCACACAACCATTGGCCATCTCTCCTTCCACCAATAAACTCAGCTGATGTGCTGCAGAGAAATGTCAAGCAGAGGTTACAGACAACAACTCACTCACGTGAAGGCAAATAGAAGTCAGTCAATCATTTATTCCTCTAAAATGGCTTCAGATGCAAGATCTTGTACTTTTCATTCGTACTTTGAGTGGAAGACAGTGGGTTTCCGTCTGTCCTCTGAAATACACTCATGTTTTTTGAGTATTAAGTGATTATAAAACATTTCCTGAAACACTTGCCACATTCGTCATTGTCCATTCATGTGTAGTTCAAATGTGGGCACAAATCAAAACAGTGACTGCACCGGAGAGATAAAACAAAAAGCATGAAGAGAAATAGATCTCTTTCACGAGAGGCCACCATGAAAACTCACTATGTGTTTTAAAACATATCAGGGTGACCTTTGATTAAATTAATCCTCTTTTCTCAATGTATCTTCTCATCCAAACATTAAGAGGAAGTTAAAACATTGAAATTTTAATTTGTTAGAATATTTATTGCTAATTACCATAGAGAGGGTTTTAAACACCCCAGTTCATCAACAGCTGCAGTAAGTAAAGACACAGTGAGGCCGAAGTCAATGGGCAAGGCCTCTGTTGGCTTGAGTCATACTTCACACAAAGGAGGCACAAGGAACTGCAGATGCCGGTTTGCAAAAAAAGACACAAACAGCTGGAGTAACTTAGCATGACAAGCTGAAGAAGGATTCCCTATCCATGTTCTTCAGACATGCTGCTTGACCTGCTGAGTTACTCCAGCACTTTATATGCAAACGTACTTAAATTTCAGTAAGCCAAACTGCATCAGTTGTTAGAACACTTTATTCTTGCCGTTTATTCGGAGATATTCTGCACTATCAGGGCCTTTTATAAGGATGTAAAGAGTAACTTAGGGCCGCAAATTCAAATAGTATATCGTCATAATCCACAAAACTGGCACTGTTGTTACTATTTTGTATGTTTCTTTTAATGGTTAAAATTCTTGTAAGTACTTCATGCTCATGGTTAAAATGGAATGCTTGAACTGGTTGATCATTTCTGTGTAGATTTCGAGTGAAACAGCCTCCACCAGCCACTGGGCTCAGAGTGTACTTTAAACCAGGACCCGTAAGTATTCATTGTATTTAAACAGGCATTAAATCACCTTAGTTTATGTTTGGGTTAATTATTGTCAAAGATAACGATGTACAGTGAAAAGCTTTAAGCAGGAACTGCAGATGCGGGAAAATCCAAGGGAGACAAAAGTGCTGGAGAAACTCAGCGGGTGCGGCAGCATCTGTGGAGCAAAGGAAATAGGCAGCGTTTGGGCCAAACCCCTTCTTCAGATTGAAACGCTCCCATCCAACCTGACAGCACTTGAGAGGATCTGCAGAGAAGAATGGGAGAAATTACCCAAAAACAGATGTGCCAAGCTTGTAGCGTCATACCCAAGAAGACTTGAGGCTGTAATCGCTGCCAAGGAGCCTCAACAAAGTACTGAGTAAAGGGTCTGAATACTCATGTAAATGTGATATTTCAGTTATTTCTGTTTAATTCCTTTGCAAAAATGTCTAAACACCTGTTTTCACTTTTTTATTATGGGGTATTGTGTGTAGATTGATGATTAAAAAAAAAGAATTTAATTAATTTTAGAATAAGGCTGTAACGTAACAAAATGTGGAAAGAGTGAAGGGGTGTGAATACTTTCTGAATTGCACTGTATAGTTCCCAGCACTGTAGCGCATCAGTTCCAGAGCCAAAGTGCAATGTCCACAATTGGGTAGAGGTGAATTGAAGGGAATTATGGATGGACCATTCAGAACCCTAGAGTATAACAAAAAATAAACGTTTCTATAAAACATTGATTGGGCCACAATTAACCCTGGGCACTCCCACTTCTCCCCTCTCCCATCAGCCAAGAGGTACAGAAGTGTGAAAACACACACCTCCAGATTCAGCAACAGTGTCTTCCCAGCTGCTATCAGGCAATTGAAGCATCCTATCACCAAATAGAGAATGGTATTGACCTACCATTGGATACCTTGAGACTATCTTTAATTAGACATTACTGGATTTTATCTTGTGCTAAACATTATACCCTTATTCCTGTATCAGCAACATTTTTTACTTTACCTTTATCCTGTATCAGTACACTGTGGATGGCTTGATTGTAATCGTGTATAGTCATAACTATATAACCATATAACAATTACAGCACGGAAACAGGCCATCTCGGCCCTTCTAGTCCGTGCCGAACACTTACTGTCACCTAGTCCCATCTACCTGCACTCAGACCATAACCCTGCATTCCTTTCCCGTCCATTTACCTATCCAATTTATTTTTAAATTATAAAATCGAACCTGCCTCCACTACTTCCACTGGAAGCTCATTCCACACAGCTACCACTCTCTGAGTCAAGAAGTTCCCCCTCATGTTACCCCTGAACTTCTGTCCCTTAATTCTCAAATCATGTCCTCTTGTTTGAATCTTCCCTACTCTCAATGGAAAAAGCTTATCCACGTCAACTCTGTCTATATCTCTCATCATTTTAAAGACCTCTATCACGTCCCCCCTTAACCTTCTGCGCTCCAAAGAATAAAGACCTAACTTGTTCAACCTTTCTCTGTAACTTAGGTGCTGAAACCCAGGCAACATTCTAGTAAATCTCCTCTGTATTCTCTCTATTTTGTTGATAACTTTACTATAATTTGGCAACCAAAATTGTACACCATACTCCAGAATTGGCCTCACCAATGCCTTGTACAATTTTAACATTACATCCCAACTTCTGTACTCAATGCGCTGATTTATAAAGTTTTAAAGAAGAACTGCAGATGCTGGAGAATCGAGGGTACACAAAAAGCTGGAGAAACTCAGCGGGTGCAGCAGCATCTAAGGGTCTCAAGCCCTCCGGTTCTTCCTCGACCAGAGGAGCAACCCATACCCGTCCACTGACAAACCCCCTCCTCCGCCTAGCAGAGTTGGGTCCTCACCCTCAATAACTTCTCTTTTGATTCCTCCCATTTCCTCCAAACACAAGGCGTAGCTATGGGGACACGCATGGGCCCCAGCTACGCTTGCCTCTTTGTTGGGTACGTCGAACCAATCCTTTCTCCGGCGTACCAGGGCCCCATCCCCGACCTCTACCTCCGTTACATCGACGACTGCTTTGGTGTCACCTCCTGCACCCACACACAACTGATGACTTCATTCATTTCACCACAACTTCCATCCGGCACTCAAATACACTTGGACCATTTCCGACACTTTCCCCTACCATTCCTTGACCTCACCATCTCTATTGCAGGTGATACGCTCCTGACCGACATCCACTACAAACCTACTGACTCCCACAGCTACCTGGACTACTCTTCCTCCCACCCTGCTGCCTGTAAGGACTCCATCCCTATTCCCATTCCTCCGTCTACGCCGCATCTGCTCCCAGGATGAGGTGTTCCACACCAGGTCATCACAAATGGCCTCATTCTTCAGAGAACGGGATTCCCCTCCCCCACTATTGATGAGGCTCGCACCAGGGTCTCCTCCATACCCCGCAACACTGCCCTCGCTCCCCATTCCCCCACTCCTCGCAAACAGGGCAGATCCCCCTGGTCCTCACCTTTCACCCCACCAGCCGGCAAATACAACATATAGTCCTCCGCCAGTTTCGCCACCTCCAACGTCACCCCCTCCACCCGCCACATCTTCCCATCTCCCCCCCTGTCTGCCTTCCGCAAAGACCGCCCCCTCCGCAACTCCCTTGTCCATTCTTCCCTCCCCTCCCACTCTACCCCTTCCCCGGGCACATTCCCTTGCAACCGCAAGAAATGCAACACTTGTCGCTTCACCTCCCCTCCACTCCTTTCAGGGACCCAAGCAGTCCTTCCAGGGTCCGACAGAGGTTCACCTGCACCTCCTCCAACCTCATCTACTGCATCCGCTGCTCCAGATGCCAGATGATCTATATCGGTGAGACCAAGCGTAGGCTTGGCGATCGCTTCGCGAACACCTCCGCTCGGTCCGCAATAACCAACCCGACCTCCCGGTGGCTCAGCACTTCAACTACCCCCACCCATTCCACATCCGACCTCTCGGTTCCTGGCCTCCTCTACGCCAGAGTGAACAACACCGCAAGTTTGGAGGAACAGCACCTCATATTCCGCTTGGGAGTCTGCATCCTTTGGGCTTGAATATTGAATTTTCTCAATTCTGTTAACCCTTGCTGTCTCCTCCCCTTCCCACCTCTCCCTCAGCCCTCGGGCCCTGGCATTCCCTCTATCTCTATCTCCCTCCCCCACCCCAGTCGCACCAGCTTCTCATTTTCACACCACAAACAGCTTACAATGGCTTGTTCCCTTTATCACCGATACTTTTTTGCATATCTTTTCACTCATTGTTCCTTATCTCTCCACATCACCGTCTATATATCTCGTTTCCCTCATCCCTGACCAGTCTGAAGAAGGTCCTCGGCCCGAAACACGTGCTATCTCCTTCGCTCCTTAGATGCCTGCTGCACCCGCTGAGTTTTCTCCAGCTTTTTGTGTACCCGCTGATTTATAAAACCCAGCACACCAAAAGCTTTCTTTACCACCCTATCTACATGCGATTCCACCTTCAGGGAAAACTATGCACAGTTATTCCTAGATCCCTCTGTTCCACAGCATTCCTCAATTCGCTACCATTTTACCATGTACGTCCTATTTTGATTTCTCCTGCCAAGATGTAGCACCTCACACTTATCAGCAATAAACTCCATCTGCCACTTTCAGCCCACTTTTTCCAAATGGCCTAAATCTCTCTGTAGACTTTGAAAATCTACTTCATTATTTACAACACCACCTCATCTTAAACCCCTGTCTCACTGTGCGAGTTGGCCCACGAGTGACCCCGAGTTTTCACTCGTGGTGATCACGTAGCGGGAACGTCCGGAACTCGCGCGTTCAACTTGTCCACTCGTGGCGCTAACGGCAGGTACTCGGGAAACTTTTAACTCGTGAAAAAAATCAAACATGTTTGATTTTTCCACGAGTCAAATTAACTGTTCAAGTTAAAAATGGAAACATTTAAACTCGTTGCAGTAACTAAGTGGCCCGTGCTAGATTTACCATAGTGTCTCGTGAGTCTATCGTGGGAACTTTTTTATAATCTGAAAGGGACTGAACCAAAGTAGTATAATATGTATATACATATTTATATATTTTATATAATTTTCAATTCCAACCCGAAGCAATTGAGAGGGCGATTTCTTGGGCCGTGTAATTTAACGTGTGTCTTTGCTTTTAAAAGTGAAGCTGTTTAATTGTTTACGCTGCGCTGTGTTTCGTGTTGGGGATAAGTGCTGCTGTACAATGCTTTCGATTTTATTACTGCCCTCCCCCTTCCACAGAAAAATGCCTAAATTTTTCTTTGTGCCCTGCTCTCCTGGGAGCAATCCAAACCAGGGGAACAATGAACCCTCAGAGGTTCGCGTTCCTTGCTCCTATATATGGACCTCGCTCGCTCGCAACTGTATGAACGCTCGATCAACCAGGCATCGGCCAACACGGAGCCTGATTTTTTTACTGAAAACAAAGTCAACTTGGACCAGACCTCATCATCTTCCTTCCGACAACCCGTAACCACGGCACCACACTTTCAACAGAAAACTTAATATTTAAAGAATATATATGACATTGGATTGTCTGAAGAAGGGTCCCAGAGCAGAAACGCCACATGTGTGGCTGTGTGTGTGGCTGTGTGTGTGTCTGTGTGTGTGTCTGGTGTGTGTCTGAGTGTGTGCCTGTGTGTGTGTGTGTCTGTGTGTTTGTGTGTGTGTATCTGAGTGTATCTGTGTGTGTGTCTGCTGTCGGGTCCCGGCGGCCGCTCAAAGTCAGTCACCCGAGCTGCTTCCTTCCTCTGAAGTGGCGCCAGTCCTGCTGTCTGTGTGTGTGTGGTGTCTCTGTCTTCTGTGTGTATCTGTGTGTGTGTGTGTGTGTGTGTGTGTGTTCTCTCTCTCCCTCTCTGTCTATCTGTGTGTATCTGTGTGTGTGTCTGCTGTCGTCCCGCGGCCGCTCAAAAGTCACCCGAGCTGCTTCCTTCCTCTGAAGTGGTGGCCAGTCCTGCTGTCTGTGTGTATCTGTGTGTGTGTGTGTGTTGTGTGTGTGTGTTGTCTCTCTCTCTCCATCTCTGTCTATCTGTGTGTGTGTCTGCTGACGGGTCCCGGCGGGCCGCTCAAAGTCACCCGAGCTGCTTCCTTCCTCTGAAGTGGTGGCCAGCTGCTGTCTGTGTGTATCTCTCTCTTATGTGTGTGTGTGTGTGTGTATGTGTGTGTGTGTGTGTGTGTCTCTCTCTCTCTCCCTCTCTGTCTATCTGTTTGTATCTGTGTGTGTGTCTGCTGTCGGGTCCCAGCGCGGCCGCTCAAAGTCACCCGAGCTGCTCCTTCCTCTGAAGTGGCGGCCAGTCCTGCTGTCTGTGTGTATCTCTGTGTGTGTGTGTGTGTGTGTCTGCTGTCGGGTCCACGGCGGCCTCTCAATGTCAGTCACCCGAGCTGCTTCCTTTTTTAAAATTATTTAAAATAGAGATCCATTGCAAAAAAAGTATTTAAAAACATAAAACAACAAGAAATGCTTGGTTAACTGGAGGATGCGTATTTTCCCATTGTAGGTCATATCAATAGATGCCGCCGCGCTGAAATAACTCAAAAACCACAGGATGGAATGTATTTTAAACATTGTTGCTTTATTAAAACATACCTTCATTCACGGTTGGCTCAAGAGTAATGGGAGAGGAACTTGCTAACTCGGGAGAGGAACTGGGAACATCGCAGCAATGACATACAGGGAACTCGGTTACACACTTGATCATAAACTTGAAGTCTCGTGCACAGCCACGAGCCTGTCACTCGGGGTAGCTCGTGGGTCAACTCGCACAGTGAGACAGGGCCATTAGTATCATCTACATACTTACTTATCCAATTTTCCACCCCATCATCCAGATCATTGATGTATATGACAAAACAAAACAGTGGACCCAATACAGATCCCTGAGGCACCCAACTAGTCACCGGCCTCCAACCTGACAAACAGCCATCCACCATTACTCTCTGGCATCTCCCATTCACCACTGTTGAATCAAACTTTCTACTCCACCATTAATAACCAACAGTTGAACCTTCTTAACCAACCTTCCATGTGGAACCTGGTCAAAGGCCTACGAAAGTCCATATAGACAACATCCACTGCTTTGCCCTCATCAATTTCCCTAGTAACCTCTTCAAAAAATTCAGGAAGTTTAGTCAACCATACCTTCCATGATGTGGATAATGGAAGGGAATTGAGGAATCTGTGGAACAGAGAGATCAAGGGTGGCATATTTCCCTGAAGGTGGAATCGCATGTAGATGGTGTGGTAAAGAAAGCCTTTGTGTGCCGGCCTTTATAAATCAGAGCAATTGAATATAGGAGTATGGGAAGTATTGTTTAAAAATTGAGTACAAGGACATTGTGTAAGACCAATTCTGGAGTATGTTGTAACTTTGGCGCGCTAATTAATAGGAAGGAGTCAAACAAAATAGAGAGAGTACAGAGGAATTTACATAGAATTGATTGCCTGGGTTTCCAGCAAACTATGTTACCGAAAAGTTGAACAAGTTTAGGTCTTTATTCTTTGGAGCGCAGAAGTTAAGGGGGGACTTGATTGAGGTCTTTAAAATGATGAAAGGGATAGACAGAGTTGACGTGGATAAGCTTTTCCCATTGAGGGTAGTGGAAGATTCAAACAAGAGGGCATGACATGAAAATTAAGGGACGGGGGAAGTTTAGGGGTAAACGTGAGGGGACCTTCTTTACTCAGAGGGTGGTGGCTGTGTGGAATGAGCTTTCCAGCAGAAGTGGTGGAGGCAGGATCGATTTTAACATTTAAAAGTAAAGTGGATAGGGTATATGGACGGGAAGGGAATGGAGGCGTATGGTCTGATGCAGTAGATGGGACTATGGGGAAAACAAATGTTCGCACAGACTGGAAGCGGCCGAGAGGGCCTGTTTCGGTGCTGTAATGTTGTTATATGGTTTATTGTTTATGTTGACTGTTCCTAATCAGACCTTGTTATTTGTTATATCCAGATGTTGCTTATATATATTATCTCTAAGTATCGTTCTTTCCATTAATTGCACCACCACTGACGTCAAACTAACAGGTCTATAATTGCTAGGTTTACTCTTAGAAACCCTTTTTAAACAATGGAACAACATGCACATATACGCCAATCCTCCGGCACCATTCCCCGTTTCTGATGACATTTGAAATATTTCTGTCGTAGCCCCCCATGCTATTTTCTACACTAACTTCCCTCAATGTCCTAGGGAATATCCTGTCAAGACCTGGAGGAAACTCATCCACTTTTATTATTTTTCAACAGTGTCAGTACCTCCTCCCTCTTTGAATCTCATAGTTTCCATAGCTACTCTAACTTGTTTCCCTTACCTCACATAATTCAATATCCATCTCCTTGGTGAGTACCGAAGAAAATAAATTGTTCAATATCTCCCCCATCTCTTTTGGCTCTGCAGATAGCTGTCCACTCTGACTCTCCTAATGGACCAATTTTTATCCCTCATTATCCTTTTGCTATTAATATAGCTGTGGAAACCCTTGGGATTTACTTTCACCTTACTTGCCAAAGCAACCTCAATATCTTCTTTTAGCTTTTCTAATTTCTTTCTTAAGACTCTTTTTTACATTCTTTATACTCCTCAAGCACCTCATCTACTCCATGCTGCCTATAATTATTGTAGGATCTCTCTCTTTTTCCGAACCGTGTTTGTATTTGTGTTGGTTATCTTTATCACTTCCAATGTCCCTTGAAAACCATGGCTCTTTCCAATTATTACTCTTTCCTTTCAACCGAACAGGACTTAAAGATGTTGTACTCTTAATATTTCACCTTAAATGTCCTCCATTTCTCTTCTACATCCTTCCCATAAAACAGAATGTCCCCAATTCACTCCTTTTAAATCCTTCACATCTCTTCAAGTTAGCCTTTCTCCAATCAAAAATCTCAACCTTGAGTCCAGTTCTGACTCTCCATAATTATATTGAAACTAATGGTATTGTGATCACTGGACCCGATGTGCTCCCCACACACATATCTCCGTCACCTGACCAGTCTCATTTCATAACAGGAGGTGCAGCATTTTTCCCTTCTCTAGTAGGTACCTCTATTAATTGCTACAAAAAAACTAATCCTGCACACATTTTACAAACCCCCAAACGATCCAACCCTTTTACAGAATGTGTTTCCCAGTCTATGTGTGGAAAATTGAAAAGCTCCCCACAATCAACTACCTTGTGCTTACTACTATATCTGCTATCATCCTTACATATTTGCTCTTCCAATTCTCGCTCCCCATTAGGCAGTCTATAATACACCTATAAAGTGTTGCTACACCTTGTCTCATTTCTCAGTTCCACTCAAATAGGCCTCCTGACGAGCCTCTAATCTATCTGCGGAAGCACTGTGTAATATTTCCCTGACAAGCAATGCACCCCCTCCACCCTATAGCCCTCCAATTATATCACATGAAGCAACAAAATCCTGAATATTTAGTTTCAATCCACAGCATCCTGCAACATGTTTCACTAATTGCCACAACATCATATTCCAGGTGTCATATCAGGCTCTAAGCTCATCACCTTTCTTACAATGCTCCTATCATTAAAATCTACACGTTTAAAGAAGCCCACCACCTCTTGATTCTCTGGCTATTAAATCTTTTTCATCTTTCTTCCCCTACATGTTGGTCAGAGTGCTTCCCTTCTCTGCCTCCTTGCCTCACACAACCGGTAAACTGTCTACTAGCTTTCTAGTCTTTCCACTGACTGGATAGCAACACAACAAAAAAAGAGAGCGTTTTCACAGTACCTTGGTACAACATTCAATAAGCAAAACTAAACTTAAAAAACCCATGTAACAGTTTTTTATGATAATTCCTTTATTCAATAAAGTGAAAAGCAAGAAACAATGACGGGATTTATCAGTTGATGCCCAATAGATGAGACCATCGTAAGAAGACTTTCGAGAACAGATAAGGCAAAGAGAGCTGTAATTGTGAATGGAAAGCAATCATTAATTTAAAAATATTGCGATGGAGGATATGTGAGGAGAGAAACCACCCGATTTGTTTGATATGTGCTTGATAGTGTGCCTTATCCTTTATCCTTTGCACATGGTCTAGTATGTAACTATAAAACTCTGATCTTGGATGTGTATATATTTGTGTGATGTTTCGGTGCTATTCATATCTCCTCAAAAACACGACGCGCTAACGGTGATATTGTTTACATATTCCGATATGTGTTTTACCACCGTGTCAAAAATCACCTTATCGTGAAAATTTCATACATTATTTCCTCGAGTTATTTTATAAAATGTTCACTAAGATCTCAAATAAACTTAGGAAAATAAACGAGGATGGTCTCTGGTTGATGACGTCACAATGGGCTCTGCTCCTCGCACCTACTCGCTATGTTTTCCCACGAGCAGCGAGTTGATCTCATCCCTCTCCCCCTTCCACCCCCCCTTACCATCTCCCCCGATCTTCATAAAGACGCAAAAAAAACGAGCAAGTAGGCTCTGTACTGCAGCTTCCAAGCGCTTTCCGAGCTCCAGAGTCTTCCCGAGTCCCGGGCATGGGTGAGGGTGCAGTGCAGTGCAGTGGAAGGTGGCCCTGGCAGCCATTACTCCCTCTGGGTGCGGCTGTCTATGGAGACTCTGTGGATTCCTATCCTCCGTCGAACGCATAGGGACTCGGGGAATCATGAAGCCTTTTCCTCGCCGGTGAACTGGATCCCACTTGGCAATTTCTGGGCCATCACCACCCGCCCCTGTGACGCCGCAACACCCCTCCACCCTCACCACCCTCTACCCACCCTCTACCCCCTCACCCTCTCCCTCTCATACCCCCCTCCCTATCTAGCCACTCCTGTGCAGTTGGGGGTTCTGCATGAGTCGATAGGTGCATTGGGGATGGGTTAAAAGGAGACAAATTAATAATATTAATATAATATTCAAGGGGGGGCGTTAGTGTGTGCGTGTGAAGGTTTGGTTAGTGTGGTGTGTGAACGACCGAAGGCCGCCCCCACCCCCCGCAAACCGCGCGTTGAGGGGACGGGGACCCCAACGTGTCACACTTGGTCTAGACCACCTTTAAATGTAAAAGATATTATTTTATTGATCTTAAAACTGAAACCACCTAAAAATTCAAAGAAAGGTCACAATAAACTGCAGATGCTAGAATCTTGATCATGTCACACAGCATTGCGAGGGAATGGACAGGCGACGTTTTGATCGGGAACCACCTTCCCTTCAGACTGATTCAGATCCCCACGCACCAAAATGACACCCGTATCTATTCCCTCCATAGATGCTTAGCTATCGCCTGACCTGCCGAGTTCCTCCTGCAACTTTGCGTTTTACAGTTTATACTAACTGTCTCACTTTATAATGTAATGTCTTGTTCTGAACCAAAGCAAATCTGTTTTGCACTGGGTAAGAAATGCTACCAAAGCATTTCTTGCTAACTAAACTCTTTACTTTCTCAGGTAGCAGCAGCCTTGAAAGATCCGATATGGAGATTGAGCTGTACGCTATAGCGATTGGCCTGTGAGTGTACTGAAGGCGCCTCTACCTTTGTCAACCAGAACTTGGGCATCCAGACTGAGCAAGTAATAGTTCCTACCCCATTAACTGCAATATCCTTTCCATTTCAATGTTCACTATCAAGCAGCGGCTGCTCGAGATCGAGCTAATTCTCAGTTCATGAGAGGGCGATTGAGGAAAGCAATCCCAAACATCTTTCACATCATTCACTCAGCTGTCATATCAGCTGTCCCAGCCAACACTTACCGTATTCCAAAACCAGCTGGAAATAGCCTGCAGTAAAATCAAAAGTCCTTCAGAAAACTAAAACCGGTCTTTATGAAAGCGCAGTCTTGTTTGAGCTGAGTTTATTGTCACGTGTACTGAGGGTACAGTCTGTTGGTGGCTAATGGGCCGTGTCCCACGGCACGAGTTTTTCATTCACAAGAGCTCTCCACCGAGTTTTAAAAAAAAATGAAACACATGGTAAGCACGGAGAATGAAACGTACAGGTTATGTCCCCCGGAGCTCGGGGACGTCTCTTAACGCCTCATAACACTAACGGCAGGTACTCCGGGAAGACTCGCTAATGGGCAGGTAAGCCTTCGGAAGACCTCGTGGAAGATTTTTCAACATGTTGAAAAATATCCACGAGAGCACCCGAGTACCGACGAGCGGAGCCATTACCGTAAATCTCCAAGTTCGAGATCAGGTAAACTCGGGAGAACTCTTGAAATGAACTCGTACCGTGGGACAGGGCCATAATGCCGACATGGGAAAAGAATACAGTATTATCAACCGAGCCTTCCACATGTACAGATGCAGGATAAAGGGAAAATAACTGAGTGTAAGATGAAGAAGAGCTTAGTTAAAGTAAGAAATTTGTAGTCGGACTGCAGATTAAAAGAGTGGAGCGATGCACAATGCATTATAGCAGATCCACTTCTGCACTAGCACACAGTCGCCGGCCTTTGGAGCCATGTCTGAATGCAGAATGACACGTAAAAAAAGTAGCAGTCCTCAACCAAACTTCACCGAGTTTTAACGAGAAAACGTTTACAAGTGTAACCGGTGAATTGCCAAAGGGTGGAATGTGTTCAGGAAGTGAGACCTTATGTGTACTGACCCCACCTAACGCACAGACAATCACTCGTTCTCAACAAAGTTGTGAAACGGGTAGGGATTACACCTGAAACGTGAAAACATTGATTGCCAACCAATTCTCAGTTTATTTGCTTCGAGCATGGATTTTATCCTCAAGAGCCAATTAAGTGTCAATGAAAATTGCCTCATCGATCATCGCGCCAGAGATTTGGGTCAATCCGATCTTGGATGCTGCCTGTGGTGGGGCTCTCATGTTCTCCATGTGGGGTATCCTCCCAGTTCCCCCAAAACCGTGGCGGGTTTGTAGGTTAAATTTGGGCTCGCTGTGAAATTGTCCTGACATGTAGAGGAATGATGGAAAAATAAGATAACATGGAGCTTGTGTGAAACAATGGTCTGCATGACTCAGTGCAACCCATAGGGCCCCATTTCCACACTGTATCTCTAAACTTCTAAGGTAAACTAAATAATAATTCCATCAGGCTAGAGTTCTGTGCATCAGGCAAAGTGGACAATGATGAATTTGGTCACGTCCCTTCCTCTGGTCCTTGAACAAAGGTTTTCTGACCCAAAATGACACTCTATCCATCCCTCCTAAGATGGCTGCCTGACCCAACTGAGTTATTCCAGCACTTTATTTTTCATTTAAGAATTGCTGCATCTGCAGTCTCGCATGTCACTGTGAAAATGGATTTCTTCCCGACTCGCTGATAGTTTGCTGTGAAAATTTTATTCTGTTACTATTTAAGACCTGGCTATCTTAATAGTGATTGTCCATCTTCTTTTTGTTTTCAGATTCAGTTGGGAACTGCGACTCCTTGTGGAACTAACTTCTCATGAAACGAAACAATTTTCATGCAATTATCATCCATCATTTATTAATTGCCTCACAATTGAAACCACCATTGTTTAAAACCTGCAATGGCAAACATTTTCCTTGCCTTGTTTAAATAAAGAATAATGGGCTGCAACCCCAAATTTAGTAATAATAGATTCTTTCTGGGGGGAAATTGACTTTCTTACTAAACTTGTAGTGAAAAAATAATACAATCAACAAAATGTACTGAAACTATTAACTTATTTTACAGAAAGATGAAATACATTAGATTTGTTTTTTAAAATTAATGATGTCTAATTTGAAAAGGACTCGAGATCAGTTACTTAAGAAAATAAAATGAATTCTTTCAGCTACCATAAACTCTTGTTAAACCCCAATCCCTTTTAACTATCTTGCACCAAGACTTGCTTTCTCTGCCCCACAGAGCTTCTGTTGGTGCCAAGTGACCGTCAAACATAACGTAATGTAGGAAACTCTTTGTCTCCTCTCATCAAATCCTCCCATGTTTCCTTTCCAACTAATACAATTGCCCATGCCTTCCCTCCAGTGTCAGATACATGTTGTTATGCCCCATCTTCCTCTCAACATTCAGATCAATAAAATGTGTATCCTTCAGTATTCAACCATTTATTACAGATCTTTGAACAGCTCCCAGTTTTGAGAACTAGTTGTGTTTGATGAGTGCAAGAGAGACAACGGTTAATGATAGAATTTTTACTGCTACTTTCCAGCTATTTTCCTGGCTTGTCATCAGTGTGTGG